>AWUE01024358.1:0-60396 GCA_001974825.2 Corchorus olitorius
ATTTTGTCTCATTTCGGCCCAGTAGGCCCATTAGGTCCGTTTGAGTCTATGAAGCCCAAATTGCCAAGTCAAATGTCTTGAAGTCTAAATCTGATATTCATAGGCCCAATTCGTTAATATGGAAGCCCAAAGGAGTCCAAATCCAATCAGTAATTATGATACAGTAATGATTCAGCCTTAATGCAACATTGTACAATCATATGTAAAGGAGGATTTCACAAGAGCAGTTTTGGAAGAAAATTCATAACTTTTGATTCAGAGCTCTGAAAAATGCAAATGAGTTACCATTGGAAAGAAGATTCGAAGATCTACAACTTTTATGTTTACCTCGAGACCTAATTCTGCCATTCCGGTGGCCGATTTTGCCCTTAAAATTTTTAGACAAAATTGATCTTCTCCTAAACCGACTTCGAGAATGTTTTGGACGAAAATTCAGATGCTAAAGATGATGTGGAGCATTCCTATTGACCACGTTGAATCCTAATTAATGAGGATAATCTAAATTTTTATTATTTTAATAATAGAATCATTAAAATATTATTTTATAATGACCATTTAGAAATATATTTGAAAAAAGGTACAATCGGGAAACATAAAATTTCCCCTTATTCGTACTTTTATATATAATATAGATATAGATAAAATATAACCTAAATAGACATATATGTTGAGTCCTTAACTTCCTTGTACAATCTACTAAACTCCATATCAACAATAAATAGAATAATTTTCCTTCATTATTCTTTAGGCTTATTCTCTTTTGAGTATTCAGTGGGACTATCCAGCCTATTTTTGCCTTAACTATAATTAGCATGAAAATTCAAGATAAAACTTCTAAGTATTAACAAAACATGCCCTTCGCGAAAATGGAAACTTGTTCCATCATAAAAGAGAAATCAAAGAAATACAGATCAGAACTATAATTTTTAAAAACAAAGAAAAAAAAACTTGGATTTACGGCCACTCATTTATGAGAATTTAGAATATGCCTTAACTTTCTTTCACAAATAGTCCCCGACAGCTTTACCTTAACTAACAATACCTTCGAAACTTCTTTTTCCATTAGAAGAAATTTTTACTAATTAATTTTTTAAATACCTATACAGTACTATATATCCTACGTCTACAAAATCACAAAATTAAAGCTAGCCACTGAATCGAATATAAACCAATATGAATATTATATACATGATGATAAAGTGTTTTAGTTGAATTGGTAATTAAGTTATTCTCTCTCAATTTTTAACTTTGCTGGATCGAGTCTTTTCTGGCATTAATCGAACAATGCATATTCTTACCGGAGCACCATACATTTTTTTTTTTGAAAAGCAAAGAAAATATAAAATATATCTAAAAAAATATACCGTTAGCTGAGCAAGCTAAAGCAGCCAGCAGCAAATTAAGACTGTAAGGGATAAAAAAAATACAAAATAGACCATAACAAGGCTCAAAAATACCTAAAAGCACCAACCCAAAGCAGAAGAATACTAAGACGGCAGCAGCCCGCAAAACATGAAACACGACAACGGCAAAACTACAACCAAAAAATGCAACCCTTGTTGTATGTTATATTATATATGTTTGATATTTCCTTTGAGAAATTGAGCGTATTGTCTATTTTCTAATTTTATGTATCCCTATAAATTTTAAAGGGTTTAATATCAATGTAATTGATTATTACATATGGTTATATATAAAATGTTTTTATGTTATACTTAAACTAACTAGAGGAGGTAACAAGTGTGTTGATGCTCTTGCTAGTTTAGCTCAAGGTCTTTGCACATTCTCACCTCCACCCTCTTGCCTCTATTGAAACAAGACATTGCAAGCATGCCTCTTCTTTGCCTGTAGGCGCGGATACTCTTCGACATCTTTTGTAATTTTTGAACTATTCAAAAGATAACAATTTATTCGTTCTTTTAGAGTAGTAATATCTCACATCTGATAAGTTTGACATGATTGAGTGCTTTATATTCAAAGCTGGTCTCTCCACATATGCCAAACTTAACAAATATGAGATATTACCACTTAACACATCCAATTTATATTTAACTCCTTTAATCTTTGATATTCTTAACAATATATCCATCACTCAGACGTTGATTTTTAACAATATATTCTTAACAACATGTGTCAATAAAAATGAATATACTCTTGGAAAATGTAAATGGCATTTGGGTGGAAATGGAAAACGTTTTTATTTTATTTTGAGATTTTCACTTCATTGTCATTTTCATTTTCTAAATCTATGTTTATTTTCATTGACACATGTGTGACTACTTGGTTTCTTTGATATTTTTAGAAAATGAAAACAGAAAATGTTTTCTACTACCAAACATAGCCTCAATTCCTATAAATATCACAAAGATACTTTGAGCTGTTTGAGCATCTCTTTGTCAATGACCATCAAATTGATCTTGATCAGCGTTGTCCAAACCTTCAAATTAACTTGTATACCCTAATCCACATATATTCTTGTTTTTCTTTTTTGTTTAATCAAGAGTATTTCCAGACTTTTTTAGGTAAAGACTAATCCCTTTTTCAGTTTTACATGAAAAACTGAAAAATTAAAATTTTCCTAACAAATGTGTTTTTTAAGATTATCGAAGTTATATTCTGATCGCAGTAGAGACCGTTAACTATCAAGGCCATCAACATATATTCTTTGATACCAATACCATACGTAGCTTCTCTTCTTGCTTTCCGAACCACCATGCATGGAAACACATAAAATCTGATAATGTTCCAAAATTGATACAGATAAACATTAATGAATGATTGTCGAACGACCAATGGCAGCTTTTATAACATTGACAGATTGCACCAGTACCGCTAATGCCTTGGAACAGCTAGAATATGCACAATCTAGTTGCATATGTTCTTGTTTGGTGATCAACTTTCATTCTTCCATCGATCTGTTTCATTCGGGAAGAATAATATTTAGGCTTTACAAACATGCGTACATTAGTATTTTTCTTTGCTCATCACACTCGAACCCTTGATATATATATGGTATAGGATTCCAAAATTCGACGTTGGATCGAAAGTTAATGTAACTCTTTATATAAAAATATATATACTATATATATTTTATATATATTTTAGTATTACTAGTTTTAACTTTTGACCCAACGTATATCAATTAAGATATCTCCATGAAATTTTGATATTACACACTATGAAATTGTGATATAATTTTTCTATGAAATTTTGATAATCTCTCCATAAAATTTTGATAACAACACTATGGAATTTCGATAACCTCACTATGAAATTTTGTTAATCTCCCTATGAAATTTTGATAACCTCCCAATGAAAATTTGATAACCATTCACTTAAATTTTAATAACCACACTATGAAATTTTGATAAAGTTACTATGAAATTTTGATAACCTCGATGTTGGTAAACAGGGATAGATCCACTATAGGGGCAACGACCAACGAGAGCACATGCCACACTCAAATCCTTCAGCTCATTTAAAGTGTATTAAAAATTTAACTAAGGTATTTTATTTTTGTAGTTGGTGACCCCACTAAATATGAAAAAAAAAAATATGAAAAGCAGAATAAAGAACTTAAAAATCCACACATTAACTCCAAACACAGTAATACTTTCTCCCACCAGGCCCACTTAGTCACTTGTATATATTTTGTTCTTTTATATTTTAAAATTTTATTTTTATCCTTACAAGTTACAACACATAGTTAACTTCATACTCAATCCCGCTTTCTCCTATACCTTTCTTTTTCTTTTCTTTTTTGTTAAATTATAGAGATGGTCACTTAAGTTTAGCTGAGTTTCTGTTTTGGTCACCAAACTGTAAATTATAATTTTTTGACCGGTCACTTATATTTGTAATATTGAATATTTTGGTCACTCAATCACATATAATATGATGATTTGGCTATTTCAAGTAGCATGTTTGATGACATTTTCATGACATGTCATCATGTCAGGTGATATATCTTAAATAATATGGCTTGTCATATCATCATGCCACACTGCATGATAGATGATATAGACATGCCACACAAGCGGATTAAGGGTTGAGTGACCAAAATATTTAATTTTGTAAACTTAAGTGACCAAATTGTCATTTTTCATAGTTGGGTGACCAAAACAGAAACTCACCTAAAAGTTATGTGACTAAATTTGTAATTTACCCTTTTGTTTAACCAAGGATATTCCCATTCTTCTGTAATAAGACTAAATATCACTTTTCGACCGAGCACATGAAAGGTTAAAGTCCTTCGGACAAATGTGCTTCCGGGGATTTAACTTGTATTCTCACCTTGTCGGGGTGGAGACTCTTACCATCTTAACCAGTCACTTGTTGGTCATACATTTTTCTCCTCTAAATATGTTTTATAGTATTAATACTGAGAATAATTTAATTCGATTAAATTAAAATTATGAAAACTCGTAGAAAATTGTAATTTTTTTTATACATCACATTAATTAAATTATATAATTTAGTTCAAGTTTAGATAAATTATCATGTATATGTATATATTTGTTACTATAGTGTGCCCTTACTACATAAAAAATGAATTTTTGATACCCATACTATAAAATTTTGATAACCTTCTTGTGAAATGTTGATAAATGAAATTGTGATAACATCACTATGAAATTTTGATAAACATCTCTATAAAATTTTGATAAACCTCCTTATGATATTTTTTTTGAAAGGCGAAACAACAGAGAATTATTATTGATGAAAAATAGGAAAGGGAATAAAGAGCAGAACAAAGCCAACAATCAAGCAGGCAAGCTTTCTCCACACAAAGAGAAAAGGACTGCATCTGCCAAAGCAAGCTCAAGACAAAAACAAGCAAAAATTACATAAAAGATCTCAACAATGGCACAGCACGATCAACACCATCCTTAGCAAGCAAATCAGCCTCCACATTTTCCTCTCGAAAAACATGACAAATTCTAAAAGCAGAGCATCTCCTTTGCACCACAATAATGTGATTGACCCACTTTCTCAGCCTCCATGGAGCTTCACCCGGATAAAAAACCCAATGAACAACATTCCTAGAGTCACTTTTAATGAATAAACCATGAGTACCAACCCATCTAGAGGCACAAGACACAAGAAAAGCTTCTCGAATAGCACATAACTCAGCCTCGTTTGATTCAGAAATCCCAATTGACTTAGAAAACTCAAGTCAAATCTTACCATTCACATCCCTCAATAACCCTCCAATACCAGCAGGTCAAGGCTTTCCTTTTGCAGCACCGTCAACATTAAATTTCACAAAACCATCTTCAGGACAAGCCCACATAACATCTCTCGGAGCTTTGGATTCACCCAACCAACATCAACAAGCTCCGGACATCGAAAGAAATCCAAAGAGTTGTTCACAGTAGTCAGCCAAGTTGTTTTTGCCCACCACATAAGCCTAAATTTGATAATATCAACAAGTTGAACAACATCAAAGTGTTTTTGATTAAAAGCCATATCATTCCTACGGATCCATATGGACCAAATAATAGCATAAAAGCCAACTTCACACCTTTGCGTTACCATAATTATCAACCGCATTAATCAAAGATAAAAAGAATAAAAAGGGGTCATTAGGAGCAACCTAGCAAATATTCCACATTCTACAAACAGACATCCAAACATTCAACGAACGAAGGCAAGAGAAGAACAAATGCTCCACAGTTTCACATTCAATACAGCAAAAAGAGCATAAAGAGGAATCAAAGGAGAGCAAACCTCTTTTATAAATCTCCATCTTGACTGCCACACGTTTCTTCAAGACCTGCCAAATGAAGATTTCCACCTTTGGAGGAGCCGAACCATCTCACACAAGATTCCATTGCTCCATCTCCCAACCAAAGGGTTCCCTTCTCAACTCGACTCTCCACTGCCACGCATCATTGCGAAACTCACCAAAATCAACAACTTTACCACATTTATTAGAGGCTAAAGCAAAAATCTTAGGAAATGAATCCTTTAAGGCAAGATCAATCACCCAAATGTCTCTCCAAATGTCCACCCTTTTCCCATCACCAATTGAAATAGCCATACCATTTCTAGTGAAGGAGGACAGAACATCATCACTCCTCAATGGTTTCGATATCGCCTTCCACAAAGCAGACCAGTGTCTACCTCCCCCAGATGGGATAAGACCAGAACAATCAACACCATTATTTTCCATAATAATTTTCTGCCATAAACTCCCAGGCTTATTACCAAAATGCAAAGCCATTTATTGAGCAAAGCCTGATTCCTAAGACCAAGATCAACAATGCCCAATTCCCTTTGGTCCTTATATTTACAAATGGAGTCCCAATCCACAAAATGAATCTTCCTGTCCTCACCCGAACCTGACCACAAAAAACCCCTTGTAATCTTATCCAACTCCTGTTTGATAATAGCTAGCAGGGGAAACAAAGACATAAAAATATATATGATATCCAGCAAGGACAGAGTTAATTAAAACAAGCCTGCCAACCATGGATAAGTGTTTAGCTTTCCAAGAAGACAACTTCTTCTTACACCGTTCCAAATCGCCACAGAGTTAGGCCTTGCGCCAAGTGGCAAACCCAAATAAGAGCAAGGAAAAACGCCAACTTGCACTTGACAGTGATAACCCAATCTTGCAAGATAAAAAGATCAACATTGATTCCGTAGATACTGCTCTTAGAAAAGTTCACCTTCAGTCCTGAAAACACCTTAGAATCCTTCTTACATTCTGAATTTGACCCACCTCAGCTTGACAAAAAATAAGGGTATCATCCGCGAACTGTAGATGGGAAATTACAGTACTTCCCAGTTAGAAACCAGTAAATAAACCACCCTCAACAGCCTTAAAAAGCAATAGGCTAAGAGCTTCACCAATGAGATTAAATAAGAAAGGAGACAGTGGACACCCCTGGCGAAGACCTCTAACTGTAGAAAATTGTCTACCAGCCGACCCATTAATCAACACCGAAATGGTTGGGGTTGTGAGACAGTCTATCCATTTTTCACAAAACCCATTTTTTTCATGATGAATTCCAAAACTCCCAATCAACGCTATCATACGCCTTCTCGAAATCCACTTTAAAACAGATACCTCCATCCTTATTTCTCTTCCTAGCATCAACAACTTCATTAGCAATTAGTGAACAATCAAGAATTTGTCTTCCCTGCACAAAAGCAAATTGTGATTCCCCAATTATATCAGGAAGAACACTCCTTAATCTCCTTGATAAAACTTTGGCCAAAAACTTATATAAGCAACCCACCATGCTAATTGGTCTGTATTGATCCAATCTAGAAGCGCCATCACACTTTAGGACCAAAGTAATGAAAGAATTATTAATATTAGCATTAAAATTTCCCCCATTACAGAACTCTGAAATAAACTCCACAATGCTGCTTTTAAGTAAATCCCACTGACTCTTGATGAAATTGAGATTAAAGCCATCAAGGCCTGGCGCCTTACTACCATCACAATCACAAACAGCCTCATACAATTCCTCCTCTGACACCCATCTTTCGAGCCATGCAGCTAAAAGCTCACCCACTTGTTTAAAACCACAACCAATATCAATAATCCTGGCAGTTGTTTTAGAATTGTAAAAATTCTCAAAGAAGCTGGAGATACCCTCTTTAACTTCAACAGGACTATCGACTAATCTACCATCAACCTCGATATGATCGATTTGGTTTCTGCGGGCTTTGTTAGTTGCAACCAAGTGGAAAAGCTTGGTATTTCGATCACCTTCTGAGAGCCATTGCAATCTAGTTTTTTCTTGCCATGACCTCTCCACACAACAATAAAGCTTCCATAACTATCCTTTCAATTAAAAAATATACTTTCTTGTTTCCTCAAAATCGATCCCTTTGCTGCAAACGGACCTCCATACTATGAATTTCCTCTTCAAGGCTTTCAATGCGCCTAAAATCAACTTTCCCACATTCATCATACCACTCCTTTATCTTAGGTTTAAGGAGGCGTAATTTTTGGTAAACATCAGCTTCACAACCAACTTCTCCCCATGCATTGCTGACCATTTCCTTAAAACCTTCCATTTCCAGCCAATAATTAAAGAATTTAAACGGCTTAGGTACCCAATTTTGATTCTCCACTTCCAACAAAATCGGGTTGTGATCAAATAAAGACTTGGGTTTTGCTTTAAGCTTCAAATTAGGGAAGCTTAAGAGCACTTATGTACTAACAACAAAGCGATCGATCCTACTGAAAGAAGGATTGTCCCTCGTGTTTCCCCAAGTAAACCGAGCTCCAAGCAAAGGCACGTCAATAAGCTGCAGATCGTTGATGAATTCAGAGAAAGAACCCATACCTTGAGTGTTTTCAGCCACTCCCACCCTATCAACACTAGACAAAACTGCATTAATGTCGCCTCCTAAAATCTAAGGAACATCAAACTGAACCTTTAGATCCTTTAACTCTTCCCATAAAACAAGTCTCCATTCTTCATCATTCGGCCTATAAACGTTGCCAATAGCACATCGAAGCCCATTCTTGCGGAAGGTACCCACGCAGATAATGTACCTATGTTCCACCACCGCAATTTCAAGCTGAAAAAAAAATCATCATTCCAAATAACAACTAACCCCCTGCCGCACCCACAACATTAGCATCCCGAAATTAAGCGTTATCTTTACCCTACACCAATCTGATCAATCTTGCATCAACCTGTAACAACATATCAACATAACATCGAGCCACAATAGATCTCACAGCTCTCTTCTTTTCTCCCCTACCTAACTGATCGAGCAAAAAGTAACCCTATTTTTATGATCATTTTCCTATGCTTTTTAGCATTTTTATGTGTGATTTAATCGTATTCTATAAGTATTTGTGTTTTTAGGTCTTGAAAACAAGAAAAGTGGAAACTTGTTGTTTTTCACTATTTTTGGAGCTATTTTGATGACTTTTGTCACAAATATGGACTTAGCGATTTGGAGTGAAGATTTGAAGATTCAAAGTTCGTGATTGAAGATTTTTGAAGATAATTTGAAGAATTGAAGACCATTGAAGAATTATTTCAAGAGGCAAGAATTGAGGATTGAGCTTAAATCGCAAAGGATTGAAGACGAAGCCCTTGAAGACCTTGAAGCCATGGAATTTTGGATATTTAATATGGGTTAATACTCAGCCCATATGAGCCCATAATTGGAGTAAAAAATCCAATTCTTGCCTCACAACACAAAGAAAATATCCAATTCCCGCATACTAGTCCTAGTTGGATTAGGATTCAGCGCAGTCTCGGTTAAAAGGCCATAACTTTCTACTCAGACCTCCAAATTAGGCCCGTGAGTAGGCGTTGGAAAGCTAACTCCGAGATCTACAACTTTGCTTTGAAGTCCAAAGCCCAGTTCTGCTATCTTCAAGCCCGAAATTGCTGTCGAAGTTACTGTGCGATTATAGAATTTTCTAGAGTCCTATTTTCACTTGGATTTCGGTTCTAGGAAGACTTTTAAGCCAACTTGGAGACCAAGTCAGCCTCTAAACCGTCCTATACCCTTCCTAAGTCTATATGGAGTCTAATTAGTCCACTATAAATAGCCACCTTATGTAACACCAATCACAATCTCACACACACAAATATTAACAATTCTAGATCTCTTTCTTTTTAACTTTTTCTTCTAGTTTTTCTTAAGGGTGTCGACACCCTCTCTTTTCATAGAGGGGTGCGATATCCCTTGTCTTGCAAAGGGAGAATTTTGCCCCCTTCAAGTCTTGTAAATTTTCTTTAGCTAAATTCTTAATACTTCTTATCCTTTAGTGAATTTAATCAATTAATTATGGTGAGATTTGTGTGCTTATAATTTAATATTAGTTCTTGATTGATAGTTTTTAATCTCTGCTTTAATCTTATGATCTTGATGATTTTGGATTTAGAACCGCGGCTAATGATATGATTTGATAGATCTATTGTTAAATCAAGCCATAGAAGGATCGTTGGGGCTTGATTGTATGATAACAATTGGAAGTGAAGGATCTTCCTTCCAAGGGATTAATTAGCCTTATTTTAATAAGTTTGGTTATATTTGTTATGCATGCGTGATTAATTATAATTGTTCTTAATGTTTTGTTCTTGAGCAATTATCACACCGGATCAAAAGGTAATTGTTTAAAGAATAAAAGAGATAATTCACACCGGATCAAGAGTTTTATCTAATTTGTATGTTAGGGTTTCCCTAGACCAATTATCGTTGAGAATAAAATATTAAATTCATCTTTTAAATCAATGATCTGTAGTTAATTTGATTAATTTCTACCATTGGAGAAGAAGTATGCTTTCTTATCATTGTTTCCTTTATAATTTGCTCTAGTTTAGATTTAATTTACTTTGCTTTGGTTTTAGTTTAATTGTTTTCTTTTTAATTGTTATTTCTAATCCCTTGTTTTTAAGCGAATCTTTTGAGTGATTCTTGAGAGGATTTTATCCTTTGAATAAGTCTATTCCCCTTCTCTGTGGTATTCGACCCCTACTTGCCCTATCTACTTAGTTAGGTTTTTGTGGGGATTATTTTTATCATTGCTGACAACCGATCATAAATTTTGGTGTCGTTGCCAGGGAAGGAAGGAAAAGACTCATCTTAAAAACTTTCTCTTGGTTTCTCCGGGAAAGGAAGGAAGAGACTAATCTCAAGAATTTTCTCTTGGTTTTGCGTTTTTAAATTAAAAAAAATTCTTTTATTTTGTTTTTTGAGTTTTTTTTAGAAAAAAGAAAAAAGTTATTTTTGCGTTAATATAAAAAAAAGTTTTCTTCTTTTTGCGATAAAAATTTTTTTGCTTTTTGCGTTAAAAAAAATTATTTTTATGTCTTTACTTTTAATTAATTTTTGTTTAAGAACTTTTACTACTAATTTTTCTTTTGAGTTTTGTTTGATTTTTTTAGAAAGTTGCATGTCAATCACAAGAAGTAGTGGTATAGAAGATTTTGAATTTGATCATGAGCCAGAAAGAATACTATTTTCGCTAAGGAAGGAGAAATCAAGTCGACAACAAGAAGAGGAGTCATCCAATTCGAGTTCTCAATCTAATTCTCCTAGATCTGCTCCTTCAACATCATCAGAAGACATGGCAAACGAAGAAGGCCCTGAAACTCTGAGAGAGCTTGCTGCACCAAACGTCAATGCACAACGCTTATAAACTTGGAGATTAAATCTGGATTTATTCATATTTTACCCAAATTTCATTGTCTTCCTGGAGAAGATCCTCACCGACATCTTACAGATTTCTAGATTGCATGTGCATCTACAATATTCAAGGTATTCCTGAAGATCAATTCAAGCTAAGAACTTTTCCGTTCACTCTTGTGGATCGTGCAAAAGATTGATTGTACCTCTTACCCACTTGTTCAATCACCTCTTGGACGAGCCTTAAGAAATTGTTCTTGGAAAAGTACTTTCCTGCTCATAAAGTATCAAGTATAAGGAAGGAGATATGCGGAATTAAGCAACACCATGGAGAAATGATGCATGAGTATTGGGAACGTTTCAAGACACTGTGTGCGAGCTGCCCCAATCATCAAATCATTGAACAGTTGTTGATCCAATATTTCTACGAAAGACTACTACCTTTTGACAGATCTTCCATAGATTCTGCAAGTGGGGGAGCTTTCATAAACAAGACTCCCACCAATGCTTGGATTTTAGTGGAAAATATGGCTGCAAACACTCAACAATTCGGATCTCGATAAGACTATTCAAGAGAAGGCAATACAAGAAGAATCAATGAAGTTTCTACCCATTCCACCTCATTGGAGCAACAACTTCAAGAAACAAATTAACAAATCGCTATACTCACTGATTTGTTCCATGCGAATTTTTCAAGTGTGCCTAAGGTTTGTGGTATTTGTACACAAGGACATTACACTGATAAGTGTCCTTCTTTGGAACACACCACGCAAGAAGTCAATGATGCGGGAATGCAAGGAGCATATCAAAGGAAGCCTAAACCCTACTCAGATCCTGGATGGAGAGTTGAGTAACCAAGTCAACAATATGGGAACCAAGGTAACTATCAAGGAAGGCCAATGAATTTTCAAAGGCCTAATTTTCAACAATCTTCACAAGTTTCAATGGAGATGCAACAAATGAGGAAATTGGCTAGTGACATGAGTGATCCCAAGACATAAGGTCAACAAAGGATCCCATCACAACCAAAGGTACCTCCTCAGGAGAATGTAAGTGCAATTACTCTGAAGAGTGGAAAAGAGTTGGAAAACCCCTATCCAACCCATGCCGCATAAGATGAAGGAGAGCCAAGTTACACCAAAGAAGAAGAATTGCAAGTGTCTGCCAAAAAAATCAAGATTGAGGATGAACCCAAATGAAAAGGTGGTACCGCTGTTAAGCCTAAGGATCTGAAAGAAAATATTCATTTTCCATCAAGATTGAAGAAGTCGAAGATGATGATCAAGATATTTTAGAGATACTTCGCAAAGTTGAGGTCAACATCCCACTTCTTGATGCCATTCAACAAATTCCAAATTATGCAAAGTTCATTAAGCAACTTTGTGCCAACAAGAAAAGGTTACAAGGTAAGGTAAGTGCTGGAGTTAATGTCTATGTTGTGCTTCAAAAGAGTTTACCTCCTAAGTGCAAGGATCCAGGTACGTTTTCTATTACTTGTTCTATTGGAAGAAGTGTTATAGAGAATGCTATGCTTGATTTAGGTGCATCTTTAAGCGTAATGCCTTATTCTTTCTATAAATCTTTGAATCTTGGTCCTTTGAAAAATATTGATGTTATTCTGCAGTTAGCTGATGAATCTTCAGTTCATCCCAAAGGTGTTTTAGAGAATGTCTTAATTAAAGTTAAACATTTGATTTTTCCTATTGACATCTTTGTTATGGAGATGGAGTATTCGAAAGATCAATGTCCTCTTTTTTAGGAAGACCTTTCTTAAGAACTTCTCATACCAAGATTGATGTATTCAATGGTTCATTGACCATGGAATTCGATGGTGATGTTATCCACCCTAGAATTTCATCTCAAATGCCTTTGAAATCTAACGAGTTTGTTTATGTTGTAAACTCTAAGTGGGTTAGGAAAGGAGAAATTGAAGAATCTTCATCGATGACACCTGATCAGATTTCCAAAGGAAGACAAAGGATTGTAAACATTTAACAACGCAAAGATGAGAATTTTTACCAAGTTTGGCAAATATTCAAGAAGCTTTATGCCGAATGTCCTCACCATGCCATCCCCAAACAAATTTTGATTACATACTTCTATCAAGGATTAGGAGTTGATGATCAAATTCTTGTGGATAGTATCAATAACATCCCTTTGTTTGATAGAACCCCTGATGACGCATTTGAAGCATTGGAAGCTTTGTCTAAAGCAATTGAACCTCCTGGCTTCTGGAAGAAGAAAGCAAAAGACAAGCTTGAAGCCAAAAACAATCAAGGAGTTCAGCCAAGAAGAGAGGAGCAAAGAATGGAAGCCAAAGCACCAAAGGAGACAGCCCAAGGCCATGATCGAGCCAACCAAGCTAGCTTGGTCGGTCATTGCCCGGCTATTGCCCAGCCATCCATGTACAAGGCCCAGTCAGGATTGGCCATGCCCGAGTCGCACCAGCTTATTTGCCCGGCTATGGCCCGGCCATCCGTGCCTCATGCCCGGCCAAGACCGGCTAGCTCCGCGCCAGTCCGCACGCCATGCTCGGAACCACCCGCTCCACCAGCACATCCTGCCTGGCCAAGACCTGTCACAGCCGAGCGACCTTGTGCTTCCACCGTGCCACGACCGGTCATCACCGAGCCAAGACCGACCACTCATGCACCCAACACGGTGCCATCATCGGTTAAGCCTGTGCCACCACCGGCTATGCCCGTGCAATCACCTATAGCCTGTGTAACATACCCTTTGATGATTTCAAATCTTGATAAAATTCAACTTGAAGTTCTCAAAGCCATCAATGATACTCTCAAGATCATTGTGGATTTGTTGAAAGAATACATCCAATGTTCCTTCACCCTTGAAGAATAATTTCTTTAAGGCAGTCTAGCCAAAAACCTTAAAGAAATGCGCTTATTGGGAGGCAACCCAATATTTTTACTAACCCTTAATTTTTCTTTCTTTTATTTTTCTTTTTTCTTTTTAGGATTTCATATTGAGGAAACCCAGATGAGCAAATGGAGCCTACAATTTTGGAGATTGCAAGAAGAGAAATCGAATGGAGCTTATGTTTGAAAAATAGAGAAGCTTTCTTAAACCCTATCTCCATTTAATTTTTCTTGCTTTGCCTTGTTTTGCTTCTTTTGCATTGTTTACTTGGTTTGAATCGATTGTTTGCATTTATAGCATAGAAATCATAATAAAGATATGTCTATTTTCTTTGTTTGCATTGTTTGCATCCTATTATTTTCATTTTTATGCTATGATTGTTATGATTGATTATATGATGATGATCAAGCCAAAAACAACCCTATTTTTATAGCTATTTTCTTATGTTTTTGGATGAATTTATGCTCTAATATATCTTATTTTGTTAATATTTGTGTTTTGAGTCTTTAAGAGATGTAAAAATGGAAACTTGCTAATTTTTACTACTTTTGGAGCTATTTTGATGACTTTTTATACAGATATGAGCAAAGTAATTTAGAGTGAAGATTTGGAGATTCGAAGTTCGTGATTGAAGATTTATTGAAGATAATTCCAAGAATTGAAGACCACTGAAGAATTATCTCAAGAGGCAAGAATTGAGGATTGAGCTTAAATCGCGAAGGATTGAAGACAAAGCCTTTGAAGACATGGAATTTTAGATATTTTATATGGGATAATACTCAGCCCATATAAGCCCATAATTGGAATTAAAAAATCCAATTAATGTCGCACAACCCAAGGATAATATCCAATTCCCGCATACTAGTCCTAATTGGATTAGGATTCAGCGCAGTCTTGGTAAAAAGACCATAACGTTCTGCTCAGACCTCCAAATAAGGCCCGTAAGTAGGCGTTGGAAAGGTAACTCCGAGATCTACAACTTTGCTTTGAAAACTGAAGCCCAGTTCTGCCATCTTCAAGCCCGAAATTGCTGTTGAAGCTGCTGTGCGATTCCAGAAATTTCCAGATCCGATTTTTACTCAAGTTTTGGTTCTAGAAAGACTTTTAATCCAACTTGGAGACCAAGTCAACCTCTTAACCGTCCTAGAGTCCTATCATAATTATAATTGGAGTCTTGGGGTTTTTTTTCCACTATAAATAGCCACCTTAGGTCTAGTTTTTTATTATGTAGAGATTGTATTTTATTTTTGAAGAATTGTTGAAGATTTAAAGGAGAAAGCCTAGGAGCCCCCCCCCCCCCCTTCTTTCAATCCATAGATAAGTTTTTCTTCTTTTCTTTGGATGCTCACTCAATTCATGAGTAAGTAATCCTTTTTTTTTCTCCAATGTAGAACTTAATTGATCTCTTGACTTATATCATGGTGAGGAGATTTTGTGCTTATATATGAAAATTGTTTTGGGTATTTCTTACATCTCTGTTTTAATTCTGTGTTGCTTGTTTTAATGGGTTGGAGTCGACACTATCTTGATAAATTAAGTTAACATTAGCTAAATTGAATCTTGAATGAGAATTCTGATTTAATTGTGTGTAGCAATTGGGAGTGAATGAGTATTCCTTCCAAGAGATTTAAGAATCTATGGGTAATTAGTAATTGCTTGTTGTACTTGTTCATAAATTACTAGATCTTAATGCTTTATTCTTATTAATCTTTCACCCTGAGAAGGAAATTGATTGTTAAGTAATAATAGTGATAATTTAACCTGAGAAGGATCTTTATCTAATTAAGGTAATTTAGGATTTAATTCCAAACAAGCTATTCAACGTTTTCATAATTTTTAGATATCAATGATCCATGTTATTTTTGTCAAGAGAGATATTAATTCTATGTTGGAGGGTTTTCTTAATTATTTTCTAAGTCTATTAACTGCTTTTTGATTAATTGTTTTCTTTATTTTTCTTGATTGCTTTCTTAGTTAATTCTAATTGTTAGTTTGATTTAATTCTACTTTAAAAATTCTCTTTATTTTGTTTGATTGTTTTAAGAAAAGGAATAATAACCTATCTCTCTATGGGTTCGACCCCTACTTGCCCTAGCTATTTTTAGTTAGTAATTGTTGGGATTATTTTTTATGATTTGTTGATGACCGATCAGATGACCACATTTTTATATTCACATTGAGGACAATGTGGCCTTTAAGTGCGGGGGAGAGAGTCTAATAGGGAGTCTACATGCATAAAATTCCATGAAAATTTTTTCGAGAATTTTTGAATTCTACATATATATTAAGTGATTGATTTGATTATGAATGATTAATGCCTTGAATTTTTAAGAATGCTTTATTCATTGATTGATTTTTAGCATGATATCTTATTTCTTAGAATTAGGTATAATTAGAGTTTGTGATAAAAGCTTATTATTTATTGCATCTATGATTATCTATTTCTAGAACTTGTGTTTGATTTTGTTGAAATTACAATTATGAAAGTATGTTATGGATATGTCAAGAAGTGTGGGGGACTACTTATATAAAAGGGTAGTTAAAAAAAATCTTTTTCATAAAAAAAAAAAAAGAAGTGTTTTCATGCAAGAGGAGAAGAGGTATTTCTTATTCACCTTTCCATAGTTGTCACTCTTTAAACAAAAAGGCATTAGTAACCCTTAAAGAGGATTAGAGACATGGAATTGCGGAAATATTGTCCCTCTGAAAAAAAATAGAGGGAGTCCCTCTAGAGTGCTAGTAGCCTCAAAATAAATAAAATAAAGGGAGTTAGTAACCCCAAATCATGAACACTTCGAGGTTAGTAATCTCAATTTTCTAAAAAATAATTACCCTTTGAAAATCTATTATAACCCACGAAAACCCTTGATTTGTATCCATGATATGCATTCCTTTGAGTAATGGATATAAAGATGAATACATAAGCTTATGGAAAGAAAAAATTATAGGATGTGATGAATGGTAAGTGATTAGAACTACTTTAATTATGGTTACTTAAGAATAAAGATACTTGCTACTTCTTGATCTTTTGAATTGAGTGCTCTTATAAGAGAATCCGGTATCCACATTCAGCTTCCATTACCGAAGCGAAAAGAAAGACAAACGTTAGATAAGAAACTCAATCTTTGAACTAAACTCGAAGCAATCATGAACTCGCTCGAAACCATAAGCAAAGAAAAGAAGGGCAGAGGAGGATGGCAGGGAGCGAAGTTCGGTTCCAGGCTAAGTGAAGTGGCAGGGGCTTGATCCCATAGTCCATAAATCGAATTCCAAATCTGCAAAGTTGCATTTTCCTGTCTTTAAAGAATATGAAAACTGAGGAGTGTCAAAAAGAGGATTCCCCACTTAACGAAAGACCTTCACTCGCCCTTTACATTGACTGCTATCTGATCTCGGGTTTTGAATAGAAAGCGAAAGGGCATTCATAGGCTCAAACAAAGGCGGAGATAGAATCGTCCCCTACTTCGTCCTCCGCTAATTCATCTTATTTCAGTATTGGATTGGGATTACTTGGTTTAGCTCGAAAGCGGGTTAACAGCAAAGTCAACAGAATAGAGAGATCCTGAAACCCCAAAGGCTTACTCAAGGGTTGTTATTCTGATTTCATGATTGCATTGATCCTTAATATATGTATGCTTTCAAAATTTTCAAAAGAAATCAAAAACTAAGACTCTATTGCAAACCAACAATTAGGTTTTTGTTTTCATAGTTTTTTCTTCACTAGTTTGCTAGGGATAAGAAAAGGTTTAGTGTGGGGGGAAATTATGATCTGGCAAAATTAACCCTATTTTTATGATCATTTTTCCTATGCTTTTTAGTATTTTTATGTGTGATTTAACCGTATTTTATAAGTATTTGTGCTTTTAGGTCTTGAAGACAAGAAAAGTAGAAACCTGTTGTTTTTCACTATTTTTGGAGCTATTTTGATGACTTTTGTCACAAATATGGACTTAGCGATTTGGAGTGAAGATTTGAAGATTCAAAGTTCGTGATTGAAGATTTATTGAAGATAATTTGAAGAATTGAAGACCATTGAAGAATTATTTCAAGAGGCAAGAATTGAGGATTGAACTTAAATCGCAAAGGATTGAAGACGAAGCCCTTGAAGCCCTTGAAGACCTTGAAGCCATGGATTTTGGATATTTAATATGGGTTAATACTCAGCCCATATGAGCCCATAATTGGAGTCAAAAATCCAATTGGTGCCGCACAACCCAAAGAAAATCTCCAATTCCCGCATACTAATCCTAGTTGGATTAGGATTCAGTGCAGTCTCGGTAAAAAGGCCATAACATTCTGCTCAGACCTTCAAAGTAGGCCTGTGAGTAGGCTTTGAAAAGCTAACTCCGAGATCTACAACTTTGCTTTGAAGCCCAAAGCCAGTTCTACCATCTTCAATCCCGAAACTGTTGTCTAAGTTACTGTGCGATTCAAGAATTTTCTAGAGTCCTATTTTCACTTGGATTTCGGTTTTAGGAAGACTTTTAAGCTAACTTGGAGACCAAGTCAGCCTCTGAACCGTCCTATACCCTTCCTAAGTATATATGGAGTCTAAATAGTCCACTATAAATAGTCACCTTATGTAACACAAATCACAATCTCACACACACAACTATTCACAATTCTAGATCTCTTTCTTTTTATCTTTTTCTTCTAGTTTTTCCTAAGGGTGTCGACACCCTCTCTTTTCATAGAGGGGTGCGATATCCCTTGTCTTGCAAAGGGAGAATTCCACCCCCTTCAAGTCTTGTAAGTTTTCTTATGCCTCTCATGGATTTGGAAAAATCCATGAGTATCTAAATTCTTAATACTTCTTATCCTTTGGTGAATTTAATCAATTAATTATGGTGAGATTTGTGTGCTTATAATTTAATATTAGTTCTTGATTGATAGTTTTTAATCTCTACTTTAATCTTATGATCTTGATGATTTTGGATTTAGAACCGCGGCTAATGCTCTAATTAGATAGATCTATTGTTAAATCAAGTCATAGAAGGATCGTTTGGGCTTGATTGTGTGGTAACAACTGGAAGTGAAGGATCTTCCTTCCAAAGGATTAATTAACCTTATTTTAATAAGTTTTGTTATACTTGTTATGTATGCGTGATTAATTATTATTTTTCTTAATGCTTTGTTCTTGAGCAATTATCACACCGGATCAAGAGGTAATTGTTTAAAGAATAAAAGAGATAATTTACACCGAATCAAGAGTTTTATCTAATTTTCATGTTAGGGTTTCTGTAGACCAATTATCGTTGAGAATAAAATATTAAATTCATCTTTTAAATCAATGATCTGTAGTTAATTTGATTATTTCTACCATTGGAGAAGAAGTATACTTTCTTATTATTGTTTCCTTTATAATTTGCTCTATTTTAGATTTAATTTACTTTGCTTTGTTTTTAGTTTAATTGTTTTCTTTTTAATTGTTATTTCTAATCCCCTGTTTTTAAGCAAATCTTTTGAGTGATTCTTGAGAAGATTTTATCCTTTGGATAAGTCTATTCCCCTTCTCTGTGGGATTCGACCCCTATTTGCCCTATCTACTTAATTAGGTTTTTGTGGGGATTATTTTTATGATTGCTGACGACCGATCACTAACCCACGATTATTCCAAGACAAGATCTTCATCAAACTTCAAACCGCACCACACCTAGAACAAAGACAAAAGAAAACTTCAAAGATCATTGTCAAGATCGGCTAATCTCGACACGATAGCTTCTCTATCGTTGCAAAATTGAATACCCAACGCTCTGCTGACTTCAAACGTGTCTTCAGCTTCTCTATAAAGAATCTCATTACGAGCTCTTACATCCTCATCAGACAACGAAATATTTGTATTGAAATCAGTAATAACATTCTCTCCCAACACGATTTTGGTGACTCCCCTTCTACACTTCTTCTGTTTCTTCCTATCACAAACCTTACAATTAAACCTTTGAAGTCTTTTCAATGCCGACTCCAAAGCCCTCTTATGAACGGATCTACAAGGCCCACAATCACTCCTCATTTCCACTGGTTGACCACTCTCAGCTGGCTCAACAAACTTAGGCTACAATGAAAGCCTGGGTCCGAAACATTGGGCTCCACATTAGAAGTACCCACAACATCCTCTGAGCCAAAAAAAAAACCATTTACGTTTGAATTACACACTACTATTTACTATTAAAAGAAACATCCACTTCCCTAGAGCAGCAAAGACTCTCTCCAATAATATCTTCCTCCAGAACTTTAATCCTGCTGCCATCATTATTTTCATCAGTTTACAAAGTCTCCCTCGTATCTAGAACATGCTCATCCAAAGACCTAATAGTACCCAAAGTATTAATCGCCACATCCATATTTCCAATAAATTTTGATAAGCTCCCTATGATTTTTCTATAACTTCATTATGAAATTTTGCTAACCTCCCTATGAAATTTTGATATACACACTATGAAATTTTGATAACCACACATGGTGAGCAATGTAAAAACACCAAATAATAAACTAAACTATCCTATAGACAGGGTAAGTTTAGATCGATCCAACAGAGAGTTGTGTTAACCACTTTACTCTACTTAATCCTAAAACTAACAATTTTGGAGGTTTTGTGAATGAAGTGGCAATCAAATAAATACGCAAGAAAATAATAAAATTAAGGAAAAAGATAAATAAATACTCCAACCCCAAGCATCTACTATTCAGGTTAATCTGATCATTGAAACAAAAGATATTAACATATTCATTAAGATAGCAGGCGTAGATTAACAACAAGCGCTAATTAACCCCATGAATTCACCACAATACCTAATTAGAGCGAACGCTATTAATTAAGTCTAATTGAGATCCTAACCCTACGAAAAATGCTCGATAGAATTCAAGTTTCAACAACATTAAGCATATTGAATTATAGCCTACACAAATAACACTTTCCAAACGGGCAAGCATTAAATTTGCATTCATGATTTCCTAGTGATTCTCAGTTACCCTTCAATAACTCTCAATCAACTAGTTGCTACCATGTGAAACCTAACCAAACGGTATAGAATTCCAACTAGCAATAGATATATAATCATAATTAATAAGTTCCACACCAAATCAATTAGAATAAATCATAAAGATAAAATTTGAAATCATAAAATACCAACATAAATAATCAGGTTAAGAACATAAATCTCACAAATTAACCTAAAAGTCTAAGCATGGAATTGGAGAGAAAAACTTATCTTATATTGATGAAAATTTAAGAACAAAGAATAAAAAGAAGAGTAGAAGAGAGAGATGAAAAGAGATCCCTAATTGTGTACAAAAGCTCCCATTATATAGGGGCTAAAACCTAAACCTAAAATAACTAGGAAATAAATAATTAATAAATAAATAAGTTTGAAATCCTAAAAACTAGAAAAATAGCCAACTTTGAACTTAGTTCATAAGTCGTGGGATTTAATTTAAGGTCAAATCTAGAGCAAAGCCAATCAAAATTTGGAAAATCTGTTATGACCCTCCCCATTCGCGGAAAGGGGTCGGCTCCCCGCGTCCGGCAAGCATCGGAGAGTTTATTTTCATCTAGAGGCACCCCAAACACGGTATGAGTGCATTCCCACACGCGGCAAGGCTCAGAAACTTCATCATTTGCAATCTTCTCTTAATTCTTCACAAAATCACTTTGATTTGTCTTGTTTCATCATTAACATGTCCAAAAGTACCTATAAGACAAAATCAAAGCAATTAAGTATCAATTAAACAAGATATGCACTTAAAATTTATCAAATTAAGCATAAATAGTCAAGGTAAATAAGTGCATATCAACACACTATGAAATTTTGATAACCCCCTATAAATTTTTGAAAACTAAACAATGAAATTTTGATAACGTACTTATGAAATTTTCATAACCTCCCTATGAAATTTTGATTACTCCATAATATAATTTTAATAACCTTCCTATGAAATTTTGTTATCACACTACGATTTTTTATTTATTATTTTTTTTTTTTTTTGTGCAAAACATCTTTGAAATTTTGATAACATCTCTCTGTAATATTGTACTCTAAAATTTTGATAATCACACTATAAAACTTTAATAATCTCCCTATGAATTTTCGATAATTCTATGAAATTTTGTTAACCTCCACACTCTGAAATTTTGATAACCTCGTTTTGAAATTTTGATAACCTCGTTTTGATATTTTGATAACCTCCCTATGAAATTTTAATAATTTGATCTCTATGAAATTTTGATTTTGATAACCATTCTATGAGATTTTGATAACCTTCTTATGAAATTTCGATAACCACACTATAAGATTTTGATAACCCTCCCTATGAAATAGAGATTTATATAACCTTCCTATGAAATTTTGATAACCTCCTTTCGAAATTTTATAAATTTTGATAATCACACTATGAAATTTTGAAAACCTTTCTATGAAATTTTGATAACTAGTCCTATGAAAATTTTGTAACTACACTGAATTTTCGTAACCACACACTATTGAAAATTTTGATAACCTCCATATAAAATTTTGAAAATCTCCATATGAAATTGTGATAACCTTTCTTATGAAGTTTTGATAATCTCATTATAAAATTTTAATAATCACACAAATACAACAAAATCAAAAGCATAGGATCACATACTCACTCTCCCAGCTCAACAATCGCTTTTCTTTTGGTCAAACCTCAACAAAAAATTGATTGATTCGATTAACTCGAAACCGAAACCCCCTAAAATACCTCTTATATATATATATATATATATATATTACAAGAATTCTACCAAGAAAATCAAAAATATCATTATTTTAAAAATTAGCTTAGTATTATTTTAGATTTTTTTGGTATCTTTAGGATTTTTTTACAATTTAATTCTTCTAAAAGTTTTCTTTAAAAATAGAATTTTAGAAGTATATATTAGATCTATTAAATGAAAATATAGTTTTCAGTAAAGTAAAATTATAAAATCTAAATAATAATTGATATTAAAAATAATTAAAAAAAATGACCTTTAACAGAAATTAAGATTAAAGCCCAAATCAACATAATTGGATAAAGCCCAATTTTAAATAATGGCGTTTTAATTTTTATTTTTAAAAAAATAAGATATCATATCATCATTAATCTAAAGTTTTCCAACATTACTTTTATATATATAGTAATATAGATTATTCTTATTTCTTCAAAAAAAAATATAGATTATTCTTAAGTTACAGATACTTTAGTTCTTATAAGAATTTATACTGTTAATTTAATTTGTTTCTAATTGAAAACCTATCAACTTAATTCATAATAATTAATATCTCATCGTGTATAAAGAATTTAGGGCAATTTGATACCGCCTCACAACTTGCGAATTCCCAATTCAATTTCATACCGCCTCACAACTTGCGAATTCGCAATTCAATTTCCTATCTAACACTATCTACATATAGGCTCAGTTTGGGATTGAGGTTAAGTTTTGAAAAAATTTGGTTTTGAAAAAGTGCTTTTGAAATGTGCTTTTTAAAATTGGGGTTGAAAAATGTAATTAATGTTTGGTATTATTGTAGAAAAATGTGATTGAAATATAAAATGTCTAAAAAGGGTACTAATTAAAATAGAAATAGAAAAAATATTTAAGAGAGTTTAGTCATTTAATGTCTAAAAGCACTTTTAAAACGCAAAAGCACCTAAAGATTAGCTTTGAGGTTGGCTTGGCTTTTGCGGTGAACATTAACTTTTAACACAAACCATAACTTATTTAGCATTGTGTTTGAGGTGAAAAGTAGTTTTTTTATCTCCAAACTCAATCCCAAACCAAGCCATAGTATATATAGGTTTTTCTTTTTTCTTTTTTTTTTTTTTTTTGAAGTTTCTTTTAGAGGGATACAAGTGAAGTTTCATTATAATCAGAATAGATGTCTATATGCCCAAATATCCGATGAGACACCAACCCAAACTAAGAAACTACCTTTGTGCCAAAAAAAAAAACTAAGAAACTACCTTATATAAACTACTACCTACCAAACAAACAAATAAACTAAATTTACATTTTGTGAGACTTGAAACCAGGACCTCACGATCCAGTCATGGTGCATCTACCAATTGAGTTAACAACTCGGATGCTAAGTTTTCTTTGATCATCCAATTTTTGTTTCCAAACTATGGAATAGATAAAATTTAATTAATTGATAGAACTTTAACTCGTTTTTTTTGTTGGTGCAATACAACTCATTCCATATTAGGTGCGTCCGCTAGTTTGAAATTAAATCACGTCAAACCTCAAATGACTGGTCAAGAAAGTTTTTTTTTTTTGTGTCTGTGTTCAGTGATCATATGGTTTCCTAATACTCAGCTACAAGCTACTCCCTCTGACCCTAATTAGATGTCTTTTTTAACCGAATCATGTTAAGTAAGAAAATATTATTTCATTAACTTTTTTATATTTTATTGTGTTTTTACATTTTTACCCTTATCTCTTCTTTCTTTATATTGGATGTGTATTAAATATGAATGGAGATAGTGGTGTATTAATTAGGATTATATAAGTAAAATATAGCTTAAATAATTAAGAGTGAACATGTAGAAAGGGACAAGAAAAGCTTCTAGAAGTGGACATGTAAATAGAAACGGAGAGAATATCTAATAGTAACATCTAGTTTTGACTAATTTAGATTGAAGTCCCGTTGGATCCTAAATGAGGATAAATTCTGTGAATTATTTAATCCATTCACAAATTTTGGATCGCGACATTAAACAATTCCTTCCACTTGATCCAGAACATTAATGAAGTTGTTTCAAATTTTCCAGGCAACTTCCGCAGATATGAAATTATGAACATAATAAGGAGCCCAATAAATTCTAGTACGTCCTAGTAAAATTAGAAGTCCTAGTAAAATTAGAAGTGGACATGTAAATAGAGATGGAGGGAGTATCTAATAGTAACATCTAGTTTTGACTAATTTAGATTGAAATCCCGTTGGATCCTAAATGAGGATAAGTTCTGTAAATTATTTAATCCATTCACGAAATTTGGATCGAGACATTAAACAATTCCTTCCACTTGATCCAAAATATTAATGAAGCTGTTTCAAATTTTTCAGGCAACTTCCGCATATATGAAATTATGAACATAGTAAGGAGCCCAATAAATTCTAGTACGTCCTAGTAAAATCTAGCCGAAAGAATTAGCACAGATGGGCTAACATCATGGTCCAGTTTTGTCAAAGCCCGTTCCATTGCAAGTATGTTAAAATAAAGCGAAGCGAAGACCTTGGGAAACAGTTTGTCCAAAAAAAAAAGTCCTTGGGAAGGAAACAGTCTAACAAGACTAATGAAAATATATATAAATAAAGAATTTTCTTTATTGACCCATTGGCCATTGAACGATTTCAAACTATTTCCCACCTCTAATTCCTTTTTTCTCTTTAGGAAGCTCTAATTCGTATTTGACCCCTAGTTGAGAAATGAAAGTAAAGGCAAATAAAATCTTTAAATTTTACATCCTACTAATAAAGAATAGTTTTATTATTTGCTCATTTTCTTTTCCTACCATTTCTCATTTTCACCATAAACTTTACAATACTGTACTTTTAAAGATTATAATGCCAAAAAACAATGCATGAGATTTATGAATCTGTGTAGTAGCCCGTATGCAATGTTGAATAAAGTGTTAAAAGAGTTGAATTTGTGGTGAAAACTGAAAAGCACCCGTATTTGAGTCTCCACAGATTCATATATATTGGTAGACGATATTACAAGTCCGAAAGATCCGTAGATCTCCAAAAGAGTAATATATCAACGAATCATTTGAAGATAATTAGGAACCCAATTTGACAACAGAAAAAAGCCACCATCTGTCCAGTCAAGTTTTTGGTGAAATCCAGTCAAGTTAACTGCTGCCTTGACACTTCTAAGCCTAATTATGTTAAAATTAAGCTAACAGTAGCCATATTATAGGCTTTGAATAGAGAATTTGGACATTCCTCAGCCATCCAAATTGTGTGCAGTGTTGGTATTGCATTAGGGCCTTAGGTTTAGCATTTAATAAAAGACTTGAGTAATGCCAAAACACGCCAAGAACTTTCTAGCTTTTTTCTTGGTTTGGCATGATAACTTTCCTAGCTATTTCCATAAGAAAATTTCTTCAGAATCAGACCCATTAAGATAAGTTCCTTGTGAGTGATTTCATTGCTTGATAGCATGTATGTAAAACTTGCTAAAGATTACTTAAACATGACTGAATCTAAACCCACAAGGTTAACAGACATACCGGCTGCTCTTTGAAACCACACTAATCATTCAGAAATTGCATAGATTAGAAGTGAACAATCCAGTACTGCCACAGAATATAAAACATTCCTAACCCAAGATAAAATCCAGGGCAGGTTTTGAGAAAGAAAGAAACAAGGAAAAATAAAAATGCAGTCCCTTTCCTGGTGGCAAAACACCTGATCCCCTTCATTTTGTATCCCATCCCATTCTTCTATACATTTTGAGAACCATAAACACCTGAACTATATTGTTGCTACCCACCCTTATGCCTACAGGATCATCCATGAAACAGAATTCAACAAAGTGCAAATATCTAAAGAGCCTTTTACTTTTCTTGAGCGGTCCCTTGTCCTTGAGACTGAAACTCTGCTTTGTTTCGTCTGACATTACATGATAGGGACCTCCGATGTTCAAAACAGGCCATTTGAAAGTTGTTGACAACCTTTCACTACCTAAACGAATCTCCCTCTCTAAAACAAGGTCAATAACGTGGGAGACAAAAACGTTAGTCGAGGTCAGAACCACCCAAGTCCACAGCCTGTATGTTAGTCATGGCAAGCAAAGCCCGGGCTCGCTCTTAACATATTTAAAACAGAAACCCATGCAGGACGGTGGCTCACTGTAAACTACTGGCCCTACCAGTTGCCGGTATAGAGGCAGCTTGGGCAAAAGAGTGCTGAACCATCATATTGTTGCTGTCAAAAGCATTGGCTGATGATGTGGTGCCCTTCACAGTTTGCTCCAGAAGATGAACAAGTGACATAAATATCTCCACCCTTGTAACATCCCGGTTTGCCTGCAAGGAAGCTCATCTCAAATGACTAGCATAAATTCACCAAATGTGCAATTTAAAGTAATAGCTTACTTTTTTAATTCTCATGCAAGGAAGAAACAAACCATACTGAAGAATACATATAAAACTTCTTGATAAACCATTGGAATAGATCTATTGGAATGACCAGTACAAGAAAGAATAGAGGTCAACGATCCCTTGCAAGATCTTACCTCCACAGCAAAACGTGCCCAAATCTTGTCATTTCTAGTTTCCATCACTCCCTTCAATATGGTCAATCCCAGGCCCCTGATTAAGTCAGCTATTTCCAGAAAGAAACCACGTTCTTCACAAAGCATCTGCCAGAAGACATAACAATGCAGTCACACAGATGGTTTAAGAAGATACAATCTCTAAGCCAACCTAAGTTATAAGTATAGAAATCGCTACCTCCACAAGCATCTGACGAGGCGGATTGAGATCCTCTACCACAATAGGGCAGATCATAGATTGTGACCCGACCTCAAATGCCCATGTTGCCCCTCCCTCAAAGTTTTCTTTTATCTGAGAACTCAAACAAGAGTAGAACCTTAGCCTTAAAGAGATTCTTGTTCCATTTTTCTATGGACAGGATAAAACATCAAAAGTGACATCAATTTAAACATCTCAAAGTCTTAAGTTTCAATAGATAAAACATTTGTGCAAAATGCCAATGAATACTCAAGACATCAGAGAGAATAATATCATATGAATATGCTTCTACTTTGATGGATGCTCAATATAAGTTTTGCATCCTGTTCACACAACTGACATGGCAGTTGCTGAGCATAGTACGTAACAACTCTTTCGGGACAACTATTAGAACAAGATTTGATCCACCAACCATTTGGAATGATGGATAAATAGAGATATAAGGCAATGGGGCATAAAGACTAGCCATACCTTGGACTCTCCAGTTTGTTTTAGCTTGTCTGCATGCTTTGTTACGCTTTGCAAGAAAAGCATATGCTTGATGGTCTTTTCTAGCAGAGCATCTATGCTACACTGTTAAATCACAAAAGAAAAAGGATGGAGATTAGTGAATATTTACTAAAGCACTAGCAAATAATTAGATGGCTATATCAAGAGGTTAAAAGGTACAATACTTTTGCTCCATTAGGTACAATTTCCCTCAACTCTTTCACTCGATCTTGGATCATCTGGCGATCTTTTGGCCTGGGCCGAGGGTTCTCTCCAGGTTTTAGCCTTTTGCGATTTGGTTTGGTCATTTCATCATTCCTCTTGGAATATGCAGTTGAGACACTGCTATCACGCCTAGTATTTTGACCCTGCTCAACCCATGAACTGATTTGAGACCCATACATGGAAGTAATTTGAGAACAGGTCCCAACATCATCCTTGCTACAGCCAGATCGATAAGAACTAGATGAAAGAGTTCCTCCTTTCAACAAAGACTTTGGAAGGCCACCAAGCAACTCCCCTTGCACTTGATCAGAAATGTTAACCTGGCCAAAGGTGGGAGAAGTACTAGGAACAGAGGAATTACTTAACTTTGTCAACATTGTCCTGCAGGACATATCGTCATCAGATATCTGCTTGCCAGCAGATTTTGCACTAGAGACCACAGCATCCAAAAGATGGTCTGTACCGACCCCTGAGTAAATACCCCGGTCTGATATCCCTTCATTAGCTGAAAAAATATCAGAAAACATATTCTGCATATCCCTAGCTATTGAAGTATCCTTACCCAGAATTTGCATCTTTGAATCTGGTCCCTCAGCAAGCACATTATTCCATTTCCCATTGAGTAGTTTACTCTTTAAATCTGCCCCCAACACATCAAACAAGTCATCACCTGATGGAGGCTGGACACACACATTTTCATACTTTACACCGAAGGATCTACTACTCGAACTTTCATTTTCACACTTCAGGCTGTTGGCACTGGGGAGTTGCTCAGTAAATGGCATGACATCATCAGCATGGAGCAATGGAATATTAAATGCTTGAAACAAATCATTATCCATACTTTCTGTCTTTGGAACCAAATCAGCTTGACCGAACTTAGAATTCTCACAATCATGTCCTTGATTAGAAACTCCTGAAATCATACCGGCACTAGTTGATTGATTAGTTAGGATGGATAAAGGAACCTCTGTTCTAGATGAACCAACTTTCTGAACCTCGCTGCCTGCCAGATGCGTAACATCTAGTTTCTGTGAGTTTGGAACAGTGGCTTGGT
Organism: Corchorus olitorius; assembly: GCA_001974825.2. Taxonomy (NCBI): domain Eukaryota; kingdom Viridiplantae; phylum Streptophyta; class Magnoliopsida; order Malvales; family Malvaceae; genus Corchorus; species Corchorus olitorius. Next base: position 29,244 of record AWUE01024358.1, read on the forward strand.
TTGATTTTGGTTTCATTTGACTATTTGATGCACTAATGCTGCTGATTGCATTACTTTGTAGACCAGCATCCAATATGCTGCTATGACTGGCAATTGATTGACCAATTATGGGCTGACAACTATACCCAGACTGTGAGTTACCAAAAGAAACTTGAGGGTTAAGCCACAAATTTGGGGTTGAGGGAATCACTTCAGCACCAACAACTCGACAGTCCATTTGACTTTTAAAATTTTGGCCTGGCTTCATCTCTGGACAGATTTTTGATCCACAGTGATCATCTTGAGATTTAGCCAAAGTCTTGATCAGGCCAGGTGATTGGGATGTAAAAGTACCCTGTGAGTTTTCTTGAATCTGTTTAATCAGCAATGGTGATTGACCAATAACCATTGAAGCCTGAGATGAGTTGCTTTGTTGGTTGCAAACTTCAGTAACTGAAGTCAGGGAATTTGTAGACCTATAAATTCCAGCTGAATCCATTGAAATGGGCTTTCCTAAAGAAATGGGGATCCCAATTTTCTCAATGCATTCATTTGCTCCATAGCTGTTAGAGAGAAGAGCTCCGGGGATGCATCCCAAATGTAGAATTAAACTCTTCACATCATTGACAAATCCCATGTTCTCCATAATCTGAAGAAGGAAGAACAGATAAATACTTGATCTTCAAGGCAACTAACAGGCTTTTGGCTTTATGAAAAATCAAACATGCACAGGAAAGGAAGGAGCTAAATCAGAGAATAATTGCTGCATCAGTGGCACTATACCCTTTGTAAATAGTAATCTGTGGTCAACAATATATAAAAGAAAGTGCAAAGCAATGATATTGCTTTATTTGGCCCCAGATACGAGAATATGTTGTAATGTAAGGACTCTAAATATAATGCCATCTTAATCTATGACAAACAAACAAAAACAGATGGTATAATTCTTTCACATCTAAAAATAACTGACCAAATATTACTTACTGGTACGGAAGAACCAAGTTGAATAACACCATGAGGTTGAACAGGAATAACTGCAACAGTCTGCAATGGATAGATGTTCAATAATCAAGAAGAGAGATAATAATCCGACATTGAAAAAGAGTGAAGGTTATCAAACCTGCATGCCAGCTGAAAATTGGAGATGCACCTCATTTGTAACCTAGAAGCATCCACAAAATTTTTTAGTGAGATAAAGTTTTCTTAGTCTTACTATGACAATAACCACCACCTCTACCCATTTCCCTAAAAGCGCCTTAATGGGAGCACATATTACTTATTCCTTTTAAGTTCCCATCTTAAGCTTATTAACATCAGTCAACTTCATGCATAAAACAAGAACGTTCCACTGTGTTTAACATTTGATGCAAACCTGGATATTCTTTAAGAGAATACATATTGAATCATGCACTCATCAAAGAGTACAATCAGCTCATGCTTATTAATTAAGATAGATCTTTGTTATGCCCATTATCAGTAGCTAAAATTGTACTATACCTCAGGGGGGTGAGTATCCTTGATGTAATTATTTGCAAGAATCCACTGATGGTTTCCAGTAAATGCAGCTCGGCCAACTAACCTGAAAAAGAACAGCAAGCAGTGCCTCACATATTTGAGAAATTCAAGGAAAAGAACTTAAAAGTTAAAATTAATCAGTAAATGGATTGTTGAGAAATGGACCATACCCTTGACCTACTATATTAATACGATTATTCATCATTTTGTTAATCAGCAAATAAACTTTGTCCCATGGTTGACCGCCAAGCTGAGAGGAACTATCTGAACCCCAGCATCCCTCCCACTCTCCAAATGGCACTTCACATTTTTCGAGTCCAGTAACGTGTGGAGGGGCAGTCGTTAGTGCAGATTCATAGTAACATTCCTCCCAAATTAGTAACCTGCAGAGGGTAAAGGACAAAGTTATGAGTTATGATCCAAGAAGGCAAAAACTGATTTCCTTTCTGATGAAAGACACTTAAAATTATTTAACTCTTTAATGCATGCAGTTCTCAGGCAAATGAAGACAAAGGCTTAGCCATGAACCCTCCCACTGTGATTTTTGGTTGTTGAAAAATCAAAAGAGACGACAATAAGAAGAAAATGTATGTAGCACATTTCATTCCCAAAAATCTCATCCTATTGGGGGAAATAGATTTTTAAAAAGTAAAAGTGGATTGTCCCAGTTTCTAATGTTGTTTCTTCTCTCCACATTTTCTCCAGCAACCAAAAAGACCATGACAAAAGCAACTAATAGCTGATTCTATTCAATATTTCAACTACTGATAAAAATAGCAATTGCCGCAGAATCAAACAAAGGGAAAGGAAAATTCTGAATCAATGGATACTTCAGCAGTAGACCGGTCCAATACAAATAAGGGTTTCTTGTCAAACTAAAATACAAATCTACTTTTCACTAAGATTCTTTAAGACAAAACAGAATAAACCAAAACACAAAGGTCCAAAAGCAGAAAGAAAAGCAGCATGAGATTACGAATCAAAATGAAAAAAAATTACAAGATAATAGTAACCAATCACCCTTTCACATGTCTAAAAACAAGTTTTCCACCTCAAGAGACCAAAAACAGTACTACTAAAAGGGGGAAAAAGACTTCCATCCATGTTAGATCTCTTCCCTCTGTTTGGTTGCCAAGAAAATCATTAAGAAAGTTCACTTTTTTAGTTCTTTTAGTACCATCATGGGAAAAATGGTAAGAGGATAGTATAAATTCAGTTTGAAGAGCTTGATATTTTTAAAAGTGGAACCAAAGAAACTAAACATGTTTGTTTCTGGTTTATTAGCAAAATCCAAATGAAGACACAAGCATAAGTCAGATTAAGTGAAACATAAGTTCACTAGTGTAACAAGACCAAAGTAAAACATGTACAGCACAATGAAAAATGGAAACAACTTATGTTCTTCTTCCTCTTTTTCTTTTCTCCACAACCAAACAACCCCAGAGAAAAAGAGAAAGGAAACAAATTGTGAAAACAAAATTAACAGAAGAAGAACTTACTTAGTATTCTGGCAGCCGATCTTCCAAAAAACAGCATAAGACCACTGACTCACCCCACAAAGTGACTTCAAAGCTTCTTTCAACAAACCAGCCATAGCTCTTCTCCTTTTCCTTTAATCTTCAAAAATATATTTCAAGCAGCAAGAATATATTTATATTGTAGGCAGAGAGCAACCAACAGAAACAACTCAGAATGCAATCTTTATAGTATATCCCACATTCATAAGCAGAAAACAAGTATAAACAAAAGCAGCAAAAAGCTAACTTCCTCTGCAAGAGCCTCTTCCAGCCTGCTTCGTTCTCAACCCACCACTTCTTTTCCTTTCTGGATCCAAGTTCCCTGCTATCATCCTCCTGCAACCCCTCCCCATCAACCCTTTTTTTACCTTAAAAAGAAAAACTACTCAAAAAAACGAAGAAGAAGAAGAAAGCTTTGGGTTTTCTCCTAGATGATGCCACAAGCTTCAAGCTTGAAGATGGCCAAAATTTGCTCCATTTTTGTTTCACTTCCAATAAAACAACAAAAACAACAAAAAAGCTCAGCAAGGAAATAGACAGAAACAAAGAATAAGTTTGAGAGAGATTTGGGTGTTTTCAGTTTTCTTTCTCTTTTTCCTTTTAATGTCACTGTTTTGAGTTGGAAACTTGGAAGAGCTTTTATTTTCTCAGTTTTGTGTGTTCACTTTCAGGTTTTTTTTTTTCAATTTTTTTTCCTCTTTCGTAAATCTCTTCTTCTCCTCTTCTCTTCTGTGCTCTGCTAAAGTGCGCCACATTAAACACACACAAGAGGGGGTTTGGTTTATAAAAATAGGCAAGGAGTTCTGGTGAAATTACTGGAGATGCCACTGTTGGAAAGAGTACTATTTTTGCAGTTTTGTCGGTTTCTGACCTTTTGGATAAATTATTAAAATGAATTTTTGGAAAAACAAAAATTAAAAAATATAAAAAGAAAAAGTTAATTTCTTTGTTTTTATACTAGTCAGAGATGTAGGTGAGTCTGAACAGAGATGAGGTGGGTGAGTGCGGGTTGCTGTGTGAGATGACGTCATATTAGTTTAAATGCCCTCATTCTTTCAACTAAATTACCAAAACGCCAAACAAAAACTTGTACTATAAAAGAAAAAGGAGTACTAGAAAAATTAAGTATAATGCAATGCAGTTGAATCCTGGAAAAACTATTATTAGGAGAGTTTTATATTGGATTAATCCGGTTTGAATAAGTTTAATTTGTAATATAAAAAAAATATGTGAATCAACGATAAATTAGTTCAAGTGATTCGGTATTTGTTTTCGCTAAAAAAATATTTCCAGCTTGAATTTTTTTTATGAAGAAAATTATCATGGAGAAAATTTTATGTGTGATGGACATGATTCAGATTTGAGAAAGATTTAGGGATTTGGAAAAAGAAATTTAATTATATATTTATTTTATTTTATTTAAAAGTTCGGATAATTAACTTGTTTAATCTCAAGTTTTTTTTTTGGCCAGATGTTTAACTCAAGTTTAAGTTAGTGAAACTACACTACACAATAATAATTATAGTGGGTTTAAAATTATGAGAATTGAGAGGGTGGACGGAGGAGAGTATGATGAGATGACAGTGTTCATAAGGGTTGTGACTTTTGGGGGGAGTGGGGCCGTGGGGTATTATGTAATGTGCTTATGATGAATGATTAAAAAGTTGAGAAAAAGCACATGACAAAAAGAATTTGACTCTTCTTCCATTATTATCTCTCCTTCTATCTATTTTTATAATTTATATAGTAATTTTTATAATTGGTTAAAAATAGTTATGGCTATTAGATTAGTGATTGTTGTTTAGACTTAAAAGTAACTTCAACTCATGTTTCAAAAGAAAAGTAATTTTCAATAACCTTGCTTTCTCTACAGTTCTCTACTTTTGTTTTTTGTTTTACTTAAAGCTCGTTTGTCATCGTTTCCGTTTTCTGTTTTCTGTTGCCAATTTTCTGTTTTTGGAAACAAAACAGTGAAAACATGTTTGGTAGGCTGTTTCTGTTTTCAAAAATTTTGGAAACGGAAGCAGTGTTTTGGAAAAAAGTGGAAGTAAGAATTTTGTGTTTTCATGTTTTTCCAAAACACTTCCAAAACACAGAACCACAATGATGAATAATAAGTGACATACTTTTTAACCATTTTTTTTTTACTTTTTTATTTAAAAACATACAACCAAATTGTATACCCAAACATGTTTTTGTTTTCAAAAATTGACAGCGCAACAAAAACAAAACGAAAACGAAACAAAAACAAAAAAACAGAAAAAACGAAAACGATGCCAAACGATCCCTTAGTTCTTTGTTTGCTCATCCACCTCCTTGGCTAAATTGTCGAGATGAAGGGGGGTTTGATTTTTTATTCCGGTTTTTGTTATTTCTTTTATTTCAGAATGAAGTCTCACAGATCCGTTGATCTATTTGGATTATAAGTATGCAGATATTTAGATATTGGATGTTTGAGTCAGTTTGTTTAGATTATTAAATCAGTTTGTTTAGATTGGGAATTGTTCACTATCAAATTGAGATTGGTTTTCATTATGATCTGGAAGGTTTTCGGATCACTCACCATTCTGTCATTGATAAAAACTTTCTATTGAAAAAATTACACAGAAACGAACACGAGGAGGCTAGTGTCTAGAGACTCATGGGAAAGATTCGAAACTTCAACCATATTTCAGATGATTCATATCATGATGGCAGATTTAGATCAAAACGTTAATTAGGAAAATCATGTTCAATATATTGTAATTTATGATATAATCAATATAATTTCATTTTTATGTATAAAATTACATTTTTATCAAAAAGAAAAAGAAGAAAAGTAGCTTCAACTCATAATATCCTCTCATTATTTATGAAACTTATATATATTATCTATACTATATTAAAAAGTACATACTCTTGTAAAACTTTTGAATCGCCTATTATATCCTTATTTTTCGAATATATTTCTTAAATGTCATTGTTTAGACTTTTATAGTTTTACTCAACTAAAAACTCTATTTTTATTTGATTAAATATAATATCCTTATAACTATTTAATTTTTACCATTTTACTATTATAATTAAAAAAATTATATTATTAGAATTTTTTAAATATATTTTTATAGTTTTACTCAACTAAAAACTCTATTTTTTGGTAAAAAAAAAACTAAAAACTCTAGTTTTATTTAATTAAATATAATATCCTTATACCTATTTTATTTTTATCAATTTACTAATTTAATTAAAAAACTTAGATAAATTAAAAATTTTAAAATATATTTCTTAAATAACATTGTTTTATTCTACATAAAACTCTATTTTTATTTAATTAAATTTAGTATTTTTATAAATATTTTAATTTACCATTTTTATTTTAAAAAATTGGAGACTTTTTTTCAATTATAATATAAACTAATTTGAACAAAAAAATTATAATATAAACTAACAAAAATCTCATTATCATGTTTAAAAGTTAAAATAATTTACCTAATCATTAATTATTCATCAATTTTTAAACTAATTAAGTTAAAAATTTATTTAAAATTTAATTATTGTGATTGACCTTTTTCAATTTTGGAGTGTGTATTGATAGTTTAATATATTGGAGTGTATAACAAGAATTTAAAGTTTTTAAAAATAAAAAGAATAGTAACATACAATTATTTCCATTGACTTATAAAATTAGAGGAGTTGACGCAAAAAAAAAAAAAAAAAAAAGCTAGAGGAGTCAATTGGGCAAGTTGGACGGGTTTCGGATCATACTCATCTGGGTCCATGTCACATGAGTGAGGTAATTTTCTCAGATCATTCGGGTTTCGGCTCTGGAATCAGGTCATTCAGGTCTAGGGTCTGCTGGATTTAGGGTCATGCAGGTTCGGGTTTTGACCTCAGATTACTCAGATTCTGAGTCATTCGGGTTACTCGGGTTCTGGATCATTTCAGGTTTAGGATTCGGATCAATTGGGTCAGCCTTGAATTTTTAAATGTTTAATTATTAAATTTTTTTAAATGGTTAAAATTATAACAATGTGTATTCTATTGAATAAAACATGATTTTAGTTTATAATATTCTTGGGTCATCAAGTTATCTTCTCGGATTATTCGAGTTACGAGTTTGTCGGGTCTGGATAGGTCGGGTTGTTTAATTTCTCTAGTCAAATCGGGTTCGGTCAGGTTGGGACGGGTTATCGAGGTTGGATCAAATTTTAACAGTTTTACTTATAATTAATTTCAATTATTATTTTAATTTTCTTTTAATTTAAACGTGATTGGTCACGTGCACCGTAAGTGGAAGTGAAAACTAGTCCTATATAGTGCCCGTTTGGCCTAACTTAAAGCTCTTATGAAAAAGTACTTCTGGAAAAGTTTCAATTTAGAGCTTCTGGCCTTTAGTTCAAAAACAACTGAAAAGCACTTCGAGAAAGCAGTTCTGGATTTTCCGTTTGGCCCAGCTTAAACTTTTTTCAATAGATAAGCTGTTAAATAAACTTGGCCAAACGGACCCATAAAACCAATCCCACCATCCCAAAAATAACCTTATTGCAGTTGTGGACGTGCGGTGATACGCTACCAAAGTTGATACTAGACAAACCAAAGGCACCCTTAGAGGGAGCAAGGAGTTTGGAACTTTTTTTTGGGGTACAAATTTGGAACTTAAAACTTCTTTTGAATGGATCCAACTGGTTTTTGATAATTTTGATCAAAGGGATTCAACAATGTATTCAGAGCGAACTCAATTTCAATGATTATAATTCAAACCCTAACCATTACTAAAATAAAATGTAGTATTGTTGTAATAAAAAACTGAAAGAATGTAACTCTATGTACTTGAGGGGAAACCATATTGAAAGCTGAGGAAGGGGATTTCTTGCAATTTCGGGATATCGACAGTCAAAGAATTGTCATCTTCATGTCATGTTTCAGTGTTTTAAGAATCATCAATTTTTTGCAAACAAAAGAACTGCAAAATATGTCTCTTGATCTAAGACATAAAGAGAGACAAGTCCTTTTCTCCATTTACCTGGACAAACAGATTCCTTGTTTTAAGGTTTTTTTTTTTTTTTTTCTTAAGCTGCAATTCAATGGGTATTTAAAAAAAAAGGGTTAAGATAGTGTTATTTCTAGATACTACCTCATAAAGATGACCAAATATAAGAGAAAAAAGTTCACTCTACCCTTCTAGCTAATGTCGTCAAGCATGCAACCCTAATATGTCATCCCCAAAGTTTCAATTCAACTCAATCCTCCCCAAAGTTCTATAAAGTTTGAGCCAACAACCTATTGAATCCTAAAAGTGAAAAAACAAAAGAGAAAAATCTACTGTTTTATCCTTGGTTGATTAGGGTTAAATATTGAGCAAAGCTAATTACTATTTACTAGCTAGGTAAATAATTTAACAATAACAAGTTTTAGCCATCCATTTTTGTTGAGCCCATAACCTTTCCCTCCACCTCCCAAAAAGTAGGCACTTTTTATTACTTCTAATTTTACTTGGGGAAACCAAAAACAACTTCCCTAAGCCCTTGGCTCCATTGGATTCATGGCCTTCACATTCTCTTGGCATTATAACTGATAACTGATGATTATATGCCTTTCATGCTACAATCAAAGTGGGTTCATCATGTACCTATAGCCTAACAATTTAGGCTTAGCCTACTATTATTTTAAAATATTAATTAAGGATAAGATAATTTGATTATAATAATTTCAATTGTTCCTCTACCTATTCTCATAATTCTTCTTGGTTCTTGTAGTCTTTGTACAACTTAACACAGACATTTCCACTTATTTAATCAAATCCAATGCAGTTCAAAATATAATAACAATATTAAAATTAAAAATCATTTGACAGATATGGTTTTATAATTCTTTTGCTGTTCTGTTCTATTCTTTTCTTGCTCTTTGTAGCAAGTTTTTATTTGTTTTGGTTGGCTGACATGCCAGTTATTGTCTTAAATTCTAATCTTTCCATGAAAACTTCAAAATGGCATATTAAGTATAATTATTTTTTTGGAAGAAATACTAATAAACAAACAAATAAATAAAAACACACAAAAAAATTTACTTCTTGGGTGCTTCATGGTTGTGTACTTATTGATGCTTCTATTCTATCTATCTATACTGATGCTTTTACTAGTAAATTTTTATTATTAAGGGGTTGAATTAAAATAATTAACAATAATTAAAAATAAAATATTGGTGGGTGACTGTGGTGGATAGTGGGTAGATTTGGCAGAGTAAGAGTACAATATCCCTTTATGCTTGATGACTTCTCAACCTTTGATTAAGAACCTACTTTCTGATCCAGCAAAATTAATGGTTGTGATTGATTGTTTGTGGGGGCAGACACACATAAGAAGAAAAAGCTGATGGAATGAGAAATAAAGAAATTGGAGAGGATGACATAAAAAGATGGAGCACTAGTTGGAGACACATGTGGCTGAGTGTTTCTTTTTTTTTTTTGTGCTTTGTATACTTTATTTCAACTCTCATAGCAGTTATTATTATTTTTATCTTTTCTTATAGTAGTAATTTTTGTGGGAAAATGAGTTAAAAAGATTCCTATTCAAAGATCATATGAATGTGTTTCTTGTTGGCAGTAAAACATTGGGTTGTTATTTATTTATTTTTTTGACTGAGACATCCTTTTTCTCCTCCTATAACTATTGGCTGTGATGGAATTGCATTCATTTTGAGCAGAGGGAAGAGTATGATTTACTCAATCAAAACATTTAAAAAAAAAAAAACTTGTGTAGAAAAAACAAGTCTGAAACTTCACCACAACAGTTGGATGATGATTGATGATTTTTATTTTTTGTATTTGCACTTGAAAGTATGGAATCATAAATGTTATAACTTTGAAGTGCCAAATTCTGTGCATTCTGAAAGAGTGCACATGAATTAAGCATAGAAAAACATTTTATATTTTACAAGAAAAATACTGAAATCATGTAAATTTTTAGATATACTAGTTTTCATCTTTATGTACGTTGCATGTGGCTCAACATGTGTGAATAAAAATTTTTAAATAACTTTAAACAATTAAAAAGTTAAAAAATATTCAATGAAAACAAATAATTAATAATAATGAATATTAATTAGTAGTGAAAGCATAGTCTATTATAAAAATGTATCGAAACAAATTCATGTAAAATATTACATTTGTATTTGTAAATATTTGATCATTCCCGTCCTACAGCTTTATGGAAAAGCAGTTTTGGAAACCATTCCTTTCTCGCTTAGCAAAATTCAAGTAAATGCTTTACTAATCAAAACCACAACATATTTTATGAATCCAAATGAAATTCACCACCGCTTCATGTTAAATGGCAAAAGAACTTACAATCAGACCTTCACGATATTTTGACTCAAAAACAGCCATAGCAGCTAGTGAACCAGAACCCATAATTGCAAATGGCAGAGTGTCTGTAGATTCATGAGGATAAATCTGCATGATACCATAAGGTCAATGCAAAGGAAGTAATGAATAATGCTTTTTTTTTTTGGTACCGGGTAATGAATAATGCTAAAGGTAAGAAAATTTCACTCTCATGTGTATAAGTCAACTAACCGTATGAAGATGTGGCCCAGTCACATCTACTCCACCAAGAACCAAAGCAGCTTGAACATGTCCTTGGTACCTAGACAACAAGACAAGTAAATACCAGTAAGGGCCTTCTTTACAATATATACTAATAAGAGAAAGATCTAATTATACCAAGAATCACCCTCAAATATAAGCTTACTTAAAAAGATGAGATTTTAAAAGAGTCGGGACTGTTACATTCCTTGATTCTCGTCCAGTATGATACCGATGGAGCTGCAGCTTGGAATTAACCATATCTATAATGGAAGGCAACATAAAAAATAAATTAGAATATAATAGTCACATATACCACTTGATAATCAAATTAAACATAAGGAAAAGGAACAGAGGCAAAAATAATAATAATTATAATAATAAAGCAAGAATAGTAGGAAAAGAACTTTTACATACCAGTTACTGTCTATGTATCAGCAGCAGTTCCTGCTCCACATCAATAAATATTAGGCGCCATATAGAGAATTTTCTCACAGTTCTTATGACAAACAATGGGCCCTGCAGTGGCTCTTGTATCTGCTCCGAGGACGACTCCGTCCTGGTACAAAAAGAATGAACTTATATGGTATAAAATAAGGACTTATTGTATCTCATATCCATCCCATTCTCATGAAAAGATTAAGAGGTAAATGCTTTAAAAGAATTGAAGATTTGAGAAACATTGATTAGTCAGAATCTTAACAATATCCCTTCCATAACTTCAAAAGCAGAATCTAGATTAACAGTTCTAAAGATAGAGAAGTATATTAAACGTAAGAGTAGTAGTCTAATATCAAGAGTAGTAGTCTAGTGAGGTAATAATTGCTAATCAAATTAATTTTTATTAGTAATCATTAAATAAGAAATTAATATAAACAATATAGATAGAGAAGTATATTAAACGTAAGAGTAGTAGTCTAATATTAAGAGTAGTAGTCTAGTGAGGTAATAATTGTTAATTAAATTTTAATTTTATTAGTAATCATTAAATAATAAATATAAACAATATATAAATAATCTAATAATATTAATTGTAGAATGGTAAAATAGAATTATATTTGACGAATAAGGGTATAATGGGCGATTCAAAAGTTTTACAGGTGAACGTACTTTTTAATATAGTATAGATAAAATATATGGTTAGATTGGTTTGTTCAAATTATTCAACATTTGTTTCCCTTTAAATAATTTCGAGTTCGAATCTTATGGACGTAGACAATGTTGGAAGAATTTATGTGACCTGACTCAAACAATTTAAACTTGTAAATTCCACGCACAATATCTATAAGATGCTTAATTTGATAACATGAAAATACCATGTAATCCATCTTTTCAAGATTGATTCTTTGTATTCAATGGTGAATTCTGTGGATAATTGAGTCATTTTGGGTGCTGAAATTGTAAGCTGCTTTGTGGTTTTCTTAATGTGTTATTGATAGCCAGCTGTTTGCGTCTTAATTAGCTATTGTCGGTTCTTCATGCTATTGCTAATTACGTGTTGGTTTTGTTTTCATACATGTTGCTCCCATGATTAGCGTGGCGAATTGCTTGATGTGTATATATGTTTGCATGGTTTCGTTTTTAAATTGTTTGTTTACAGTTTCATCTACTTTGTTTGCTTCACTGGTTCGTTCTGAATTCTTATTGTCCTCTGTTTCTGTATTCTTTCTGTTTGTCCTCTGTTTTGCAGATAGTTCCAATTTGTTTTGTATGTTTGATTTCTTGGTTTGTTTCTGCTATTTGTTCCTCTCCTCTGTTTCTGTTATTCTTTCTGTTTGTCCTCTGTTTTTGAGATACTTACAATTTGTTCTGCATATTTCATTCCTTGATTTGTTTCTGCTACTTTTTCCTGTTTTGGATATCCGTTTTGATTTGCTGCTTATAGTTGCAGGTGTTTCAATATGAGTTCTTCGTTGGTTAAGAGGGTTTGTGTTTGCTGTCCTTTGTGCTTTCTATCTTATGTGTTGCGGATTGTTTTTTTTTCTTTCTTTTGTATTGCTTTTTGATAGGTTTCTCTTATTTGTTTTCGCAATTGTTGTGTTCAGGAACGTGTGCAGTTGAGTCTCTGTTCTTTAGGTCGGCTGAAGTCTGCTATGAAGGTTTTCATTATCGCCAGAGTTGCTCGCATGTGGGAGACTGTTTATGCAAGTTCCTGATACGGCTGCAAGGACTGACCTGTTGTTGGTTGATGCTGATGTTGGTTCCTGATTTTTTTTCTTATGGATGTGTTGTTTTGGTCTATTAGTATTTCTACCTCCTCATTGATTTTGCTACTCTGTTTGTTTCTTGATGGTTCCAGGGTTCTGCTATGGAAGTTGTGATACCTAAGGGGATTTTGCGTTGGTTCTCCGGGAGAATATCTAAAGGTGGTGTGTACAAGATATTGAGGTTTGAGACAGTTGAGTGTAAGCTGTCTTTTGTGGCCATACCTTCTACATATGTAATATATTTTAGTACATCAACCCATGTGGAGGAGGTTCTGGAGTCTATTCATATGTACCTGAGGTATTTCTTCCGTTTTTCATCCTTCGAGGAAATTTGTTCGAGAAGTGATAAGGAACTCGTCCTTACAGGTGAGTCTCATGTTATGTTTTGCCTTTTCGATTTGGTTTATTTGTCTGCTTTCCTTTTTTATTTTCCCCAAAGCCTGCTTATTTGGATTGGTTTGTTTGTAGATGTCATTGGTGTCCTCACTCATGTTGGAGAAAAGTCTACCATCGAGAGGTCTTCTGGCCATGGAATGGTTGACAAGATAGATATTATGATCAAGCTTCTGAGGTTGATTGGTTGTGTTTTTTAACTTGTATATCTAATTATTATCCAAAATGTAATTGAATTACTATCAACATCCTTCAAAAGAGTTGAATTAATTCTTTTAACTTCCCTAATTCCTCTCACAATCAGTTTTTTTTCCTTTTCTTTTTGTACAAGGGGAGCATCTCTACTATATTCCTCACTCACCCTTACCACTTGAAGTAAACCCAAGTGGCCGATCAGAATGTTAATAACTATGAGATAAAACACTAATTGGTTAAAGATTTCATGAGTGAAGTTAAAATTATGAAATGTGTAGGGTGGAATTTATGGGAAAGTCAGAAACAAGAAGGTTACCACCAATTATAGTCTATGTTGGCAAGAGTGGTATTGAGGAGAGGTGTCTTTGATTGCTACCTTTGCTCAGTTCTGTTATGTTTCATATTTCTACCTTGTTTTCTTGGTACTTGAGCCTGCTAGGTTCAAACCCTAACCACTAGAACTAAGAGTCCAGTACTCTACCATCAGCTCAAATGTCTTGTGTCTATTTCTGCCTTGTTTTCGTTTGTGTTTTGCTACAAGGCCCTGTTTTAGCATGGGATTCGGGCTTCTTCTCAATCTTTTTAATAAATTGCATTCCTGCCTTTTAAAAAAAAATGTTATCTTATATTATACCAAAAAGAAAAGCACTGTTCGATTAATTTGTAACTTGAATTAGACATTTTAAACTGTGATAACTGAGATTTAAGACAAGGTTAATACGTACTGATGTTTTGTATTTCTTTGTTTTTGGGTTTTGAGGTCCATTCTTTTAAGGGATAGTATCATCTATACCAAGTTTGAATCATTCAACTATACTTATCCTAACTTTGAATTTCAAATGTAACAATTGTAATCTTTACCTCAATCCTTGTAGCGAGACACACTGCCATCGGAATTCCGTTTCACTTTGAATATCCATTTGCATCCAACAACATTTTGTGAAGCAGAAAATGGAACTAACTCCCAAGTGCCATTCCGAATAAGGGCATTAAGCTCCTCTAACATAGCTTTCCGCCATTCAATGGATTTAAGAGCCTGAATCACACAAGTTGGCTCTGCAACACTCGGAGAAGGATGTTTGGAGATGAGATTAACTTGCTTGGGTTGAAAAATCTGATTTTTTGCACGAGTCATCATGGGATGGTTATTCTCGGCTGGTTTATGAATTACAACCTGTTGAGAGCTTCTCTTCGACTTAGGAGCATTAGAGGCATTAGTAATCAAAGGAATGGTAGATTGAGAAGTAGGTAAAGCACTTACTTGCAAAGAAGATGGCGTTGTGTCACCATCCGAACCAGAAGTGTGATCTGCAGCACAACTAGGCAAGGCTTGTGTGTCACCAATTTCTTGTGATGAAGATTCTGTTGAAGCAAGAGGAGCAGGAGAAGCTTGCGTGGAAGATTGCTCTATTAACGGTGAGGAGTTCAAAGAAGATGATAATTTCAATTGAATTAAATTAGGTACATGAGATAAAAAGGAATAATTATCCTTAGAAGAATTAAATAAGGAAGAGGAATTTGAGTGGAATGGAAACTCTGACTCAAAGAATACTACATGACGTGAGGTGAAAAATTTGTTATTTTGAATGTCATAACAATGATAAGCACTTTGACAATCACTATATCCTACAAAAACACAGGGCCTTGAACGATCATCCAATTTAGAATTGTTGTAAGGCCGGAGCCATGGGTAGCAAAGGCAACCAAAAACTCTACGTTTACTAAGGTTCGCTTCTTTCTAAAATAATTTTTGAAATGGAGAATGATTGTCTAAAACAGGTGTAAGCATTCTATTGATAAGATAAACAGCCGTTTGAAATGCTTAAGGCCAAAAACCTTGGGGCATCTTTGCATGATGAAGTAAAGCCAGTCCTGTTTCAACAATGTGCCTATGTTTACGTTCAGATATGCCATTGTGTTCGGGAGTGTGAAGAGGTGTTTTAAGATGAGAAATTCCATGCAATTGCAAGAACTATTTCAATTTTTCATATTCACCCCCGCCATTTGAATAGAATGAAATGATAGAAGAGTTAAAGTATTTTTCAACAAGTAATTTAAATTTGGGAAAAATAAGAGAGAAATCGGATTTCTTTTTAAGAGGATAAAACCATGTATATTTGGTGTAGTGATCAACAAATATGACATAGTAATAATGTCCACTAACAGATGGTTTCGGACCCCAAATATCAGAATAAATCAATTGCAAAGGTTTAACAGTAGACAAAAAAAGATAGCGCAAAAGGAAGCCTGTGGCTTTTGCTGCATTGACATGCATTACAGACTTCAACCTTATTACAACTAGTGGAAACACCAAGTTTTGATAACATAGAAATTAACACAGGCTGGGAAGGATGACCGAGACAATGATGCCAGTCAGAAAATGAGACATGATTGGAAACTAAGGCTCGAGGAGGAGAAGCAATGGTGGCTGGAAATTGATAGACTCTGTTAATGAGCAATCCCCTCGTGAGTTCCTGCCGTGTCTGCACATGCTTAACAACAAAATGATCATCATAGAATTCAGTAAACACATTGTTAGCTTTGCAAAATTGAGACACAGATTAAATCTTGGTTCATGCTAGGAACACAAAGAACATCTTTTAAAGCAAAATCAGTATTATTACTTCTCAAATCTACAATTCCAAAATGAGTGATTGTCAAACCTGTGCCATCTCCTACAACGACCTTATCAGAATCCTCATAATCCGAGGCCAAGGTCAAGTTGTTGAATGCATTGGTGACATGGTGAGTTGCTCTTGTATCCATGCACCATGATCTTCTTTCACCATTAGGAACAGTAGCAAGATTAACCGATGGAGTTGTAATGAAAAATTGCTTGCCACGGCGACATGTTTTTGCAGAGTGTCCAGGTTTCTTGCAAATTTGACAAGTGACAATCATTCAACTATACTTATCCTAAGTTTGAATTTCAAATGTAACAATTGTAATCTTTACCTCAATCCTTGTACAATATATATACTGATTCATAATCAATACAAAACAGTTTTTTCCTCTCATTTGATCACCTCATATAATCTTATATGGTATTAGATATTTTCTTTGTTTTAAACAAAGTCTTTTGATCCTGTTAAAACTCCTCCCTATCTCAAACTCTATGACCAACTCTTCCACCAATTTGACTGAGCCACTGACTGTTGCTTCCTCTATGCAGCTCCATGTTAAACTCACATCTCAAAACTTGGTATAGATATACTATTCCTTAATACATTCCATATATAAAGTGAGTGGCAGCTAATGCGCAAGTTTGCTGATAGCTGAAATTGAACCGACCCCCCTTTTTTCTTTCTTTTTAAGTCAAAACGTTCATGCATCTTTTGTAATGCTGATTAAGCACTTATATATATAATGAAAAGTGCTTCCACATAAAATCAATTATGTTCACATTGCATGTCAAAAGATATGGTTTGTCCCCCAAGTTAAATATGTCCAAAATTCAAGGATCTGATCCTTGTCCGATCTTTCATTTGTCAATGTCTTGTAAAACTTAGTTCTTACAATATCAAACAGAAATAAAAAGGTTTAAAAAAAAAACTTGCTATAGAGATCATATTATAGTATATTACAAGTAGGAAAATGAATACTACAATCTAATCTGCAATTTAGTCTGCAAATTAAACAAAGTAAACTTGTTGATGAAATTGTCTTCAGCCTTGAGGAAACTGTGGAAATGATAGAATATGGTATTTGATCAGAGCAGACATGTATGAATAAGTGTATTAAAATTTGGCTTCATGGGGGAAAAGAACTGTAAAAACAATTACAAGGACAGAAAATAATTGAACACAATATGGCTCAGCCTTTCGTTCTTGATAAAAGGAAAAAAAAAAGTTGGTTAGCATATCTTTCTCAAGTATATGTGGACAAGCAAGTTACATTTTCACTGAACCATGATATGACTTCAGTGTCATTGTATAGGGTGCTGCTATAGGGATGAATTTATGTCAAAGGGGTTGCCTCCTGTTTGAGCCATCTAATATATGTATGTGAAGGAAAAACCAAAGGGTTTTGCTTGATGTTGGGGAAGGGGCACCTTTGACACGAAGACAAATGGCTAGAATCTTGAAGAAATTTGGTGAAAAACAAAATAAACATAAGCCTCTATATATACATATATGTATACACACCAAAAAAGTTCGAATGAAATCCGGTGCATTAGTATCAGTATGATCACACCCGAAGGATGATTGTCAAACATTGAACTCTCCCAAATGACTTGGAGAAAGATAGAAGAGTTCTTCCAACTAGTTTTTTAGCAGCATCTTGTCTTGATTTTTAATTACTTAAACTTTTTTTTTTAATAAAATGAACCATTTGACCAACTGTTTCAGAATAGCATAGTGAGAGAGCAAAACAGTAAAGAAAAAAGGAAAGAAGATAAGAAGTAAAAGGTGTTGAATTTCTAGATGTACATGCACTCTTTCCTCCTCAATAAAAATGTTTGGTCCACCCTGGATTTAGTTGTCTGCTCTAATGATAATCAATCCAATATGATTTTGAAACCTAAGCCTCTATAAATCAACCCCCTTGACTTAAAAACCTACAACAGGAGTGAGGAGGGGTCCAAAGTGAAATTGGCAAAGACCCCACAAAAGATTACCAAACTCACTCCATAATATAAATTGCAATTCCTCAAAATACTTTATTAAGGTTTGGTTTTTTTTTCCACAAAAATTTGTTCACTTTCTATTGTATTTTTGAGTGGAAAATTGGCCAAAGTATATTAAGGAAGTGCTCCACCACCATCTCCTCCCCCCTTTCCCTTCTTTTACATTAATTTTTCACTTCTTCAAAGAGTGTTGATTTGACTCAAAGCATTAAAGCATAAATGAATTTGGAGAGGAGATAAGCCACAATTAGACAACCAAGCATGAGAATCTTGACTATAGAGACATTGCCACTTAATATGTTTGTTTTTCCTAAATCCAATTTGGATTGTGCATCTTCATTTCTGTCTACATATATGACAAACTACAAAAAGGATTTTTTTTTTAAATAAAAGGAAAAATCATTCACATCTCTTTTCCCATTTTAATTTCTGCCCATTAAGCCCAAGATTTTATGTATCTAACACATGTCCCTTTGTGAAACTTATTGGATTGGTGTCACATCTCAAATATCATAATTTGAGATGACCCACATTGTAGAAAACCATGCATCACAAATGTTTGTATTAAAAAGGTATATTAAAGTACTAATCTTAATTTGATTAGCTAATGATTTTTGATAAGTTACAAAAATTTTAAGTACGCCCATTTTCTTTTTTATGGGTGAATGGTTACTTTATCTTATTTTTTTCTTTCTTTCCTTTTTATTAATTAATTTTAATTTTAATATTTGAAACTTTTGGAGAAACATATAGAGTACTGATGTATATATGTTACTACTAGTTAGTAGCTTTATTAAATTTAATTTAATATAGTTGGCATTCTCTCTCAATTAGTGTCAATGTGGGATCTACAAGTGTGAAAATTCGGAGTACATATCTGTCTCAAAAAAAGAAAAAACTTTTTATGTTTAATAATACGTAGTTTGAGAGATAAAAGGTCTTATAAGGAAGATTTAAAAGTACTTGTTTTCCTTTTATTTTGGAATTTGGAAAGAACTAAAACCAAACATTCCATAACTAGCTTATCACAAAATAAGAATAGACTCATCCCTACCTCCATTCTTGTTCAATATTTTCTAATTCTCACTAATCAAAGTTGAGTTATTGAGGTGCGACACATATATATATAGAGAGAGAATAGATAGACTGCTGGGCTTTCTCGTCAATCTTATTAAGTACGTAGTTAGAATTGAAAGTAGGGAAATCCGGAAATGTTGCTTTGAATGCATTTCTCCATACCATATCATCGCATTACTCGAAAATTATGTTAACGAAGTTATAAGTTGCTTGCCAGCATATTATGTATCAAAAGGGTTGGATCAAATGGTAAACTGCTTGTTCCAACTTAAATAAATATCAAGTTCAAGAACTTGCATACGCAGCTGCTCTCGTTGATAGGTTTACCCACCAAAACTAGATGCACAACACGGATTGGATTTCAGATTAGTCAGAATAAAAATCTGAATACTGGATAGGATAAAAAAAATTAGACTCAAAGTCAAAAAAATCTTTGTAACTAATAATTTTAAATGATTGTTAATTTCTTAAAGAGAAACTTGTAAAATATTAGAATTAATTCATGAACTTAAGAAAACCATTGGCAATAAAGAAAAAAAAAAAGGCAAAGCTTTTACGTACAATTAACAAATTTAATATACATTTTATTTATCATTATCAATCCAGAAATCTTTGTTTTGTTTTGGTGAGAGTAAAATAAATCTTTATTTAAAGAAAGTCTTTGAAAATATACTTTAAAATAGGGTGAATAACCACTTTGTCCCTGAACTTTTTAACTTCAGGATAAATTGCTCCCTTAATTTTAAATTGTGCCACTTTTCTCCTTAAATTCTAAAAATCAAGACAATCCCCCTTTTTACATGACAAATCCTGTTAATCTTTGTCTACTTCTTTAATTTTTCATTTTTTTTAATTTTGACTCATCAACACTCTATCAAAATGATTTCAAATCCTTTCTATTAATCCTTAAATTTGTGATAGTGGGAATTGTGTCATTAGTTCAAATAATAAAAGATGTCGCAGTGAAGCGTGGCCTAGTATTTACTAGTATATGGGATTGTTGACAAATTCATGGGTGACACTTAGGGATGCAATCGGGTAGGGTATTCACGAATTTTGAGGTACCCGTACCCTAATTCTATTATTTTCTAGGGTATCCGTACCCTATAACTACCCGGTTATTTTTTAAAATCACTACCTGTACTCTACCTGTATAAAATATTAACTACCCGTTAATTACCCTAACCCGATAAAAACCCCGAATATTTTTTTCTTTATTATTAAATAATAATAAATTAATTAAAATTAAAGAAATAAATTAAAATTAACTTGTATAATTGTAGAACAAAGTTAAAAGTTATATTTTTAACAATAAATAAATTTTAATTAGGTTAATTATGAGTAATTTTTAAGTAAAAATATAATATATATATAAATATAAATATAATATTAAAATAATTAATTGGTAACCGGATTCGGGTAATGGGTATCCTAAGGTCACTACCCGAATCCTACCCGAACCCGTCACGAGTACTAAAATCACTACCCGTACCCTACCCTAACCCTACTTAATAGGGTCAGGTAGTGCCAGGTACCCTATTATCCACTACCCACTTGCATCCCTAGTGACACTTGTTATCCTTATTGGTCAAATAAAAAAGGAGATTTATCATTAGGTGTAATGATAGATTAAAATTAGCCTCAAAGTGTAATGAACCATCATTTTCCTAGGTCTAGTGTAAGGTTAAACAAATTTCCCCCTAAGTGTAATCAATTTTATGCACTTTACCTATTTTACCCTTTTTAAAAGTTTATGAAAATAAGAAAAACAATACTCCCTATATCCCTAATTAGATGTCCTTTTTTGGTCAAACAACACCAAATTTTGACCATTTTTTACAAAAAAATATATAAAGTAAAATAATTTTTAAAAATAATACTTATAAACTTTGAATTACAAACTTTTCAACACATATTTTTTCAAAATCAAATTTTACATATTTTGTTTACAAATAATGGTCAAACATTGAGATAGTTTGACCAAGAGTAGAAATCTACTTAGAAACAAAGGGAGTAATTTTTAACGAAAACAAAAATCTTCATCTTCGTTCCCAGTCCCACCAATGGATATGTAAAATTGGCCAAGGAGAAATCTTAGTTTAGATTTCTCATTCCATCTGTGTTTTCAACCGTCTCAACCTAGGAAAATTGGTTGCCTTTCTTTCCAAAGGCGCCACACATTTTTTTACAAAAAAAAAAAAAAAATCTTGTTGCGCCAAATTTTTCTTTAAGAGTTTTCGCGATAAAAACTAAATGATAGTGCGGGGCGTGCCAGTCAATTTGCTGAAATTGACAAAGTCTTGCAGAAACGTAAAGCTGGTGCACGTAGTAGTAGATAAAAGATCAGAGCGAGTAAATTGCGGGAATTGGATCAAAGTCACATCGGAGCATTTAAATCATCGATCCCAGATCTATTTCTCAAAATATGAGTTTCAAAGGTTGTTCTTGATTGAAAAGAGAGAGAAATAACTAGTAGATTGTTATTCATGAACTTATAACAGATTACAAGAGTTTTAACGTTTGGAGACAAGATTGAAAGAGAGAAATAAACTCGTAGAGAGCGTTTTAATGTCTGGAGACAAGATTGAAACAGAGAAATATTGAAGAACAAGTATGAACTTGTGATGAACTGAGGAAAAATAGCACGGATGCTAGAGAATTTGAGAGAAAAACACGGTGGTTGAGTTTTTGCGCGGAGCAAGTTTAGAAGTGTGTTGAAGCCTGATAAAAACTGGTGGAGGAGGTCCCTATTTATAGGGGGCGGCCTGGGCTTGGAGAATGAGGCCGATGGCTTGTTTCTGCTTAGTCAACAAGTATTTGGATTCATCCGACTACGTTATCTTGCTTAACTTCCTTCGCTGACGATCAAAGAAACTTCCAGGAAATTGCTGAGCTAATCTGACATGCCTTCCAACACCAATCACCATGTGAAACTACATTGTGGGATGATCATCATACAACTTCCGGATTCTCGACCTTCCTGGCGCATTTATGCGTGTCCTGGGCTGCATCTGTGCTGCGCGACTTAGCGAATCTGACGGCGAAACAACCCAAACATACCTTACTTGGACCTTGAACCACTAAGCCATGAAAATAAGCATAACTTGACTAAACTTAGCCCATGGTTCGAAAATAATGACGATCAACTAAGAAAATGGCCTAAACCGAGTCAGAAAGCCACTTGTCCTTAATTGAAAGACTTGCAAACGTTACCAAAAATGGTCAAATAAGATAAGGCATGAAAATGACCAGCCTTTAACCATTATATGACGTTATGAACATGGCTCCATGCATATGGTGCCATGTTTGCTTGAATTTGACCTTTTCCAAGCATGTGTCCTTAATTGAAAACCGCGGGAAAGTTATGAACGAGGTCGGGTTAAGCCAAAATTTACCAGGAGTGTGTGATTAGCCTAAGAAAACCCTTGGAAGAGTCTTGGTCGAAATCGCCACTCTCTACTTAGTGAAATTAGCTTTCCTCCCCAAATTATCCTTAATTGAAAATCGTGACAAAGTTTTCCCAACTGTATCCAATTGAGGTGAGATTTGACATGGAGAGTCAGTTAAGCTCAAGGGTCATCATGGTATGTTCATCATTGAAATCGCACCACTCCTCCTTAGTCAATTCCATCAACTTCGACATTTTGTCCTTCATTGAGCAATATGTAAAAGTTGATATCTGACCTGACCTGAAATCCATTTAATCCAGGGTATGGGCGGCTTGATCATGTCGTTTATAGTGTAGAATAGTGTTTGGCATGCCACATATCCAAATCAGAGATGATATATGATGCTTCTTCACATAGTCAGATATGGTTGTCATGTAAGAATTAAGTCCGTACTGCATTTGAAGGCCGTACAACATGATTTAAATTCTTATTTGACCATGTTTACTGACTTAATAACAATAATTATTAAATAATTATTATTAATTATTTAATAAATTTTGGCCCTTAATTAGGAAAGTAAATCTTTTTCCTATCTGACTTAGAATTAAGGTGGCATCAACTCTTGCTAAGCTTAGGATTTTATATTAAATCCTAGCCACACATCTTAATCTCATAATTAGTTCAAAGACATTTACCCTCAAGTGTAAATTGAGATATAAACGGTTCCAATATCAATGGGCTTTGAAAATGATAGCATCAAATGGAAGAGATAATAGGAAATGATAGTGTAACAAAAGAGAGGCAAAATTATATATTTCTCTTAAAAATAATAAAAGAAAAAGCTAAGTTATTATGAAGGTTAAAATAGGTAAAGTGAATAAAATTGATTACACCTAGAGGGAAATATGTTTAACCTTACATTAGACCAAGGAAAATGATAGTTCATTATACTTTAGGGTAATTTTAATTTATCATTACATCTAATGATAATTCCCCCAATAAAACATGGGTTATTTTTAAATAGCCCTCGAACATTTCAACTTTATACTAATGAGTCCCTTTGATATTTTTACCCAATCCTTCAACTTTATTCATTTTACGTAAAAGCTCTCAAATATTTGAAATTTATGCAATTTAATCCTTGATCATTTTATTTTATACAATTTAATCATCCAAATTTATTTCTTTAATTTTTTTCACCCTTTTTTTAAATTTTAATTCATTAATTTTCTATAGAAATGATTTGAAACACTTTTCTATTAGTCCTTAAATTTGTTAGAGTGTGAATTGTCATCTTTACAAATGATAAAAAATGACGGTCGTAGTGAAGAGCGGCTGGGTATTTGATAGTGTAGTAAATATTAGTCCCAATTTTATTAGTAGGCATGAAATAAATAAGACATGAAAACCCTAAGACATGAAAAAGAAAAAAAAAACATGAAAACCCTCCCAATTTCACTCAAATATGCAAATTTTATGATTGCTTCTTAATGTCTTCTTTGTCATCTAAGCTTTGCCGAAAGCTTAATATCTTCAATCATTTATTGGTGGGCCTTCAAACCTAGCTAACTTGCGGCTGAGTTTTGGGCCCAATTAATATGATTCTACGGGGACATTTTTTTTTTTTAAAAAAAATCAGTCTAAGCTAAATAGGTTTGAATCTAATTCACAAATATATACAATACATAATCCTCCCTTGATATAGAGTATATCATATCCCTTAATATTTTACCTAATATTTTTGTTATTATTTGTTACACTGTTATTGCAGTTTTTGGACTCGACAAGTGGGGTTCAAAAAGTTGACAAGTACCTCATTTTCAGAATTAATTAATTTTTAATATTTCAATATAGTCTCTAAGGGGATACATGTCACCCTTTTAGATCAGCACGTGCAGTCTGTTAAATTCCACTAACGGTGTATTAAATGATTTTCCATATATATATATACTAAATAGTATTTGAAAGACCCAGAAAATTTATCAAATGCCCATTTTGAGGATCGATGAGGAGGCTCCATTTAAATTTTTTTGTCCTTTTCTGTCTTTTCTCACTTGCCAAATTACTAAGAAGACCCTAGGTTAGTTTCTATCCAGTTCTTGCCCTTGAGTCCTTTTTTGTAATTATCCTTTCTTTTCACATAAATGTTATAATAAATCTTATCCCCCTTAATTATCTAAAATTGTAACATCTCTTTAGGCCTTTCATGTCCATATGAAGAAGAGAGTAAATTTAGTTTTTGTTTAAGTGCTAGACACTTTAGAGGAGGAAACAAAATTGAAGCTATTGCACATATCCATGTACAAACTAATATTTTTAATTTATTGCTAACTTTAGGGCATATGCTCAATTTTTTTTTTTAAGAAATCATATGCTCAATGTTAATAGTATAGCCTTTTAAAGATGCAACACATTTAAAATCATAGTACTTTCGAAATACCAACAAGGGGTTGGATCAAGTGGTAAGCGGCTTGTTCCAGCTTAAGCAGGTCTTAGGTTCGAGACCTTGCGTACGCAGCTACCCCTGTTGGCAGACTCACCCACCATAACCAGGTGCGCGAAGCGGGTCGGATCCGGATTAGTCAGGGCTAAGCCTTGGATACCAGATGGGATACAAAAAAAAAATAGTACTTTCGAAATTTCCTACGTATCAAACAATTTAACTCGAATAGAAAAATGTTCAAAGAAATAGATTGCTGAACGCCCAACGCGCCAGCGTGGGCCGATCCACTTGTATTAATTATCCCAAGCTGCTGTATGCTCAGTATTTGACTCTTCTTCTGTTGACATTTGTCCAAAATTGATTGGTTGTGTACAATTAATATTTTCACTCACCCAAATCACTTTTTTCCCTAAGAAAATGACTCTCCCTTTTTTTATTCAAGATTTTCTCCCATCTCAAAATTAAAAAACTCTTTTGTCTCTCACATTTTCCTTCTGAAAATTAAAATTCTTTTTCGACTGTTGAAAAAAAAAAAAAAAACTAACACAAATGCAAATGAATAATATCTAGTAGTTTCATTAACAAGAACGCTACTTACATAGTACTACTATTAAGCTAAGAAATCTTAAACTCCCAGTCCCAGAGTCCTAGTAATATGGGTTTTCTCATTTAATTCTAATTAATTATAGTACTATATCTCTCTCTCACTTTGTTTCTTGGCGTAATTAAATTGTTCGAGGCCTCAAAGAAAAACATTATAATATCATGAACTCATGATCCATGATTATTTTGTTTTGCTTTTATTCATCATTAATTAAGTGGGCGGCTGCAAAAAGAGAAAAACAAAAATGCTTTTCTCTGTTTAATGATTATATATATTTTGCCAATGGCAGATATAAGATAAGATAATTAATAGTACTAGCTCTTATGTTCCTATTTTGTTTTTCGGCTAACATATTTATCAATCTTTTGTTTAATTGGATAAAATTAAACTCGAATAAAGCCTATAAGTTTTTTGAGGTGATTATTTCATCTAATCCCATAAAATGGTTGATATTATCCAATCCCATCTAGACCTGTTCAAGGGCCGGGCTACCCGCTCAAGCCCGTAAGCCCGCCCGATATTTGGGAGGGTTTGGACAAAAATTTGAAACCCGTTGGACGGGCTTGGACAAAATTTTAAGGCCTGCTTACAAAATGGGTCGGGCTTGGTTTTAACCATAAAAGCCCGGCCCGTATACTTAAATAATTAGAATATTTTATTTGTTTTTAATTAGATTGACTAGTTAAAATATTCATTAGATGTGTAAATTAATTATTTTGATAAAAATATATATGTTAATTAAGCTTTACTATCTTAGATATAATATATATTATTAAATAAATAATAAATATATTCTAAATAATAAATAATGAGTTCAAAATAAATAAATAATATATATTTAATTACTAAACGGGTGGGCTTGGACGGGTCTTGGACAAAGTTTTTTTTAATTGGGCGGGCTTGGGCATAAGTTTAGGCCCGTTTAATCGGGTCGGATCGGGCTTGGATAAGCCATATAGGTATAAATCAAAGCTTGGACTCGGCCCGAACCCGGCCCGACCCGGTCCATGAACACCTCTAATCCCACCCCAACCATTATATATAAGCAATTGGTAAAACTAAAAGACAAATAGGATGGTTGTCTTTCACAAATGATTTGTTATAGTATTTATGAAGAAAAAGAAAGAAAGAAAGAATTTATTCATCATTCAAATTAAAGAAAGCAGACATCAAATAATTAAAACACCCAATAGCATTAATAAGAAGGACAAGGCATGCAATTAAATTGTCTCCTTCGCCCCTTGCCATGTTTATTTTTTTTTACAAGAATAAATTGAAATTTCATTTATATTAACGATAATAAAAACTCTGATATTAGTAGAATAAATTTTCAGAATTTCTTAGTAAAATTGTGTAACTCATTTCTCGTGTCAATGATATCTTGTTGGAAAACCCAAACCGTCTGTCTCAAATCATTTTGATAACTCCGTAGTATGTCTAGCACTCCCTCACTATCGATTATTTTTCTAAACAAAATGTTTTTACTAGCAATAGAAAAGTGACTAATTCGAGTAAAAAGATATATTCCATGACACAAAAAGAAAACCAACACAATTTTACCATTCATGATCGACAATTCTCAAATCAATTGTAAGATTCAGATTAAAAACTGACTCAACAAAACTCAAGAAAATGATCAACCGACGAAACTAATTCAAAAAATAAACTGCAAATCTATAGATTAGAGTATTTTATTCAAGAAATAAATAAATCAGAAAGAAAACTCCTCCTCCTCCGCCTTGGTGTGTCAACCAAGGAGGAGGGATAATGAAAAAAAGAACTAAGAGAAATGACGACCGAAAGGAAGAGAGAAGAGGGGCGGCTAGCTAGGGTCTTTTTGAATCCCTTGCCATGCTTTTTTATTTTTATTTCTTTTTTCTAATTAAAGCATTAAAGAAGTGAGTGGGGAGCAAACAAAAACAGAACTAAAAATTGAGTGATATATATGAAATTCATAATGAAATGGATAAGAATTAAGAAGTGATTGTACTGCAATGTTAGAAGATGAATCAGATAAGGGTCATGGCATATAATTCCCCTGACAAGACAAAAGATTTTAGCAAAATTTGTATGTTTCCAGCTTGTGGTTACCATTCTTTTCACTTAATGCTCATTGCTTGTAGATATGGAAAACAAGTTTTTTAGCCCCTTGATGATTTAAATAGAAAGAGCATTATTGGTGCCGCAATCTTATATATGCATATCCATTCTGCACCATTAGCCAATGTCTCATTGTGTCTAGCTACCATTTTATTAATTACTTTAGATTTTGTCCCTACTTCTATATATTTGCTATGTCATTAAAACAAGACAATTAATATTATAGATATATAAAAATTAAGATAGTAACAAAGAAGATTAGAAGAACATGATGATACTCATACATATGATTGTGTTTACCAAAGTAAAGAAATCCAATAAAAAGGGTTAGAACTTTGAAGTATGCAATTGCAAACCCTTTTTTTCCCCTCCTTTTCCATTGACTCTGGTATTTTAAAGTATGATTTCCATATCTTTATGTAAAATTCAATTATAGACCATCATTTTTTTGATTGAGCTGGCACAGAGATGCAAGCTTCAATAGAAATGGGCATGCATTAATTGAAAAGAGTTTTTAGGCATTGGATGATTGGTTGTTTTTAAAGAGAGAAGGAAGAAAGGGAGTGATTTTTTTTTTTTATTTTTTTTATGAAATAGGGTTAATGGGGAACAATATCAGTCTATGATGAATACACACAAACGTGTATAGCACGTTTCATTTATCATGCCATAATGGACTACTCAGCAATCAAGTATATATAGGAGTATGAGATTGAGAACCAACATCCATGTCTCTTGGACCGGAATCGGTTTCTAATAAAATTACAAAACTATATAAATATATCAGTTGGGAAGGATTATAAGAAATTTTTCTTTATTTGATGACGCTCTATGATATAGATCATTTTGTTTTGATAGGATAAATTAAATATTGATCATTTTCTTTATTTGAATTCATGTTTTCTACTTGAAATGAATTAGTTTCGGATCAATAAAATTTGGAAATATCCTTAGTTAAAATTGAGAGAGAGAGAACTTTATTACTACAGTAATTGAAGAATGAAAACCAGCAACAACGTACTATTGAAAGAAGGTCAAGGCTAAATATATCATGTTAAGAAGACTAAAATCAAGTAAGCTTGGGTATAAGCTTTCAATTGAATTGTTGGACTGAAGCAAAAGAAAAAAAAAGAGAAACAAAGAGATGATGGTCGATGGGCTACTTGCTCAAATAAATATTTTAGGCCTAAAGTGGATCTTACGGCTCGATTTAAAGATATTTAAAAATCAGGCCTTATGTAATTGGACTTAATCTTATATTGGGCTTCGATGGGTGAGACCAATTTTTCTTGACGAAGTAGGCCCTAAGGCTGTTTTGAAGGACAAATCTATTGTATCATGGTGAAATTTAACCATTGCTGCTAATAGTAGTAATAAGTTTTCAAGAAAAAGGAAGAAAAGTTCAAAATTTCCATTATATACACAATGAAGAATATATAAACCATTTTCTGTTATATCATATATAAGAATATATATATAAGATCTTCTTTCTCTTAATATGATGATAGAAAGGTCGAGAAAATCATGAAGATGTTGGTCCAGAAATTTGGCGCAACAGGTTGCTTAGAAATTCCTTTTATATATTCGAGCATCATGTGTAAAATTAACTACTTAAATAATTGTAGAGTAGAATCATGGGCTTTTATACATCCAGAAGGATTCATATATTCATCATAAAGTAGTAGAAATTGTTGAAGCAAAAGAAGAGGAAGAGAGAAATAAACAACTCATTACTACTAGTACACGAGTGACAACTGACCTGTGACTCTTATAAATTGGACCTAGCTAGCTAGGATTTACATTATTATTATTATTATTATCTTTTATGGTGGAGCAGTTTGCAACTCTGAATCAGAACTTCTTAGGTAGATATGACAATATTAATATATTATTAGATATTATTACGGCGCATCTGCGTCAGTTTTTTTATTTAATTTTTCAATAGTCATATAAAAAATTTTAATTTTAAGAAGAAAAAATGTGATAACCAAAAAGATTTTTAATTTTGGGATGAGAGATTATCTATAATCTATACTATATTAAAAAGTATGTTCACCTGTAAAACTTTTGAATCACTCATTATACCCTTATTTTTCGAATATATTTCTTAAATGCCATTACTTAAACTATTATAGTTTTATTCTACTAAAAACTCTATTTTTATTTAATGAAATCTAATATCTTTATAATTATTTTATTTTTACCATTTTACTATTTTTCCATTAAAAACTTGGATATATTAAAAAATTTTAATATACAATTTTATTCAACTAAAAACTCTATTTTCATTTAATTAAATTAAATATTTTTATAATTATTTTATTTTTACCATTTTATTTTTACTATTTTAATTTAAAAGGTTATTGTGATTAACCTGTTTCTATTTGATAGTTTTCTATTTGATAGTTAATGTATTGTCATTATAATTTATTATTTTATTTAACTTATAATTAATTTCAATTATTGCTAGATAAAGTGCATTATATTTTACTTTGTTAATATTTTTCTTTCTATGGAATAATTTCTTTTGTTCCTTTGATAGTAAAACCCTACGTATATGCAAATGGGAGGTCGGGTTGAATTTTGGTTCGATCAGTTTCGGGTTAAGGAAATTTCGGGTCATATGGATCCGGGTAATTTTCAGTTTCAGATTGGGTTAGGTTTGGATCGCTCAAATGTCTGTCAATTCTGGTTCGAGCCTCTTTCGATGTCAGGTCATATGGTTTGGATAATTTAAAGTTTGAGCTTCAGATTTTCGGGTTCGGCTCTTTCCAGATTCGGATCATTTAAATATAATTAATTCCATTCCGAGCTAATCTCTCGGGTTTGATCTGATTTAGGTAATTTTGGGTTCGGGTCGTTTCAGGTTCAAACGATTGAAGATTCAGGTCATTTCGGTTTAGGATTGGGCAGATTTTTCTCTCAAATAAGGTTGGATCAAGTTTGGTTTTAGGCGGTCCGGTCGGGTACTCGCTCTCAGGTCAAATTTTGCCAGCTCTAATAATATTCTTTACGACAAAATTAGTAGTATACTTAAGATCTTAATTTTCATTTAATTTAAACATATTGGGTCACGTGCAACGCACGTGAAGGTGATGACTAGTATATATAAAAGTACGAGTTTTGTAAAACTTTTGAATCACCTATTATATCCTTATTTTTCGTATATATCTGTCCATTATACCCTTATTTTTCGAATATATTTCTTAAATGTCATTGTTTAAACTTTTATAGTTTTACTCAACTAAAAACTCTATTTTTATTTAATTAAATCTAATATCCTTATAACTATTTAATTATACTTTTATATTAGAATTTTTAAATATACTTTTATAGTTTTACTCAAATAAAAACTCTATTTTTTATTTATATACCTATTTTATTTTTACCATTTTACTAATTTAATTAAAAAACTTAGATATATTACAATTTTTAAAAATATTCCTTAAATAAAATTGTTTAAATTTTACAATTTTCTTTAGAAATAAACTTTTACAGTTATTCTACTAAAACTCTATTTTATTTAATTAAATTCAATATTTTTTA
>AWUE01024361.1:0-20740 GCA_001974825.2 Corchorus olitorius
TATATATATATATATATATATATATATATAATCGGAAACACTTTACATAATGGTTGTTACCAAATGGGCACTTGCTATGTAAAATTTTGGGAAAAGGGTCTTTCATCCTTTTAATTAATTTATTTATTTTAATGACTAAGCATCGGGAAAGTTAAGGCGTTTTTCCAGGTGATTAATTAATCATGCTTTTCCAACTAGAAAATGGATACTCTCTCTTGATTAGACTGCGTGTGGAAAAAGAAAATAAAGAAAAAAAAATCTTAAAGTAATAACCACTATAAAAGCAATATTATTTGATGTCTTAGTCAGATGCCTAACAAAATTCATGAGTGTTGAGCATTGTATAAGGTTTAGATCTTATTTAACTTCAGTTGACATGATGGGGATTGCCCAAAGGAAGGGACATGACCACTTCTATACAGGAATAGGCAAAACTTATTAAAGACAAAAAAACAATTTTTAACCTTATACTGAGTTATGGATGGCAACATTTTTGTTATAATTTCGGATATCTAATAAATTAACCAAATAAATAATTAAAACGGAGACAATAAAGATAATTTTCTTGTGGACCTATGCCATAATTTTTCATTATCAAATCAATCAATTACAATCACTAATCATAACAATTTCACTAGAAAATCTCAATCTAACCAACCCCAAACCCCATACATCCATAGGGTATTTTCTCACAATAACATAATCCTATCTCAACTCTTTCCCTCTTACACACAGAAAACCCAAACATAAACGGTTTATTTATACTCATCCTAAATAGACTCCTAAACTTGCGATCTAAGTAACTCTGCCTTAACTTAGCCACCAAGTAACTTTACCTTAACCTAGAAAACAAGTAACTAATTAATTATTAGTTATCAATCTAATTTTCTAAAAATCCTAATTAATTTGAGTTAATTTCCTAACAGATTTGGAGTACTGGATATATGATAGGAAAATTAATTTAATTAGGTCCACAACCTGGCAAACTACATAATTATTTTATATCTAAAACTTATTTACCTTTTTTTATTCAAACAATTCATCCAACCACACTTTTCTAACCTCAATGATAGCAAAACTATCAAATTGAACACTTTCTTTTCAAAATTGAAAATTTTCAATCTAGGGTTTCTAGTTTAAAATAAAGATAAGATTGAAAATTTAAAATTTTAAATTTATGAGAATAGAGAATTACTTTCTTACATAATAATATGCATAAAAATGTAGTACTAAATATTCATCAATAGAAGGAATCGATTGAAAAAAAAAAAAATTCTCCTTTGGAGCACTCTCAAGTTTTCTCGCTTTTTCCTAACCGTCTTCATCTCCTTCTTCATAAATTCATCTCAAATCTTGTGATTTGTTTTTTTTTTTTAATTTTGTTTCAGCTTTCTTCTTCAGATGTTTCTACTTTTAATTATGATCCTGCATAGTTCTTTTCAAATAGCTTTTGTTTAGTTTCAATCAAATTTACGATTTCCAACCTCCTTTGACACTTTGTCGTTGTTTTAGCCTTGGCATTACTGTTTTAATCCTGTTACTTCAAACTCTTTCCGATTTTCATTGTTCTAAATGTCTTCTCTTTGTCTTTGGATTAGTGTGATAAGACCTGATTTAGTATTTATTTTCTAAGTGATTTTGCCTTGTCTTGGTAGTCAAATCATTGCCTTCTTTCACCCACCCTTCTTCTTCTTCTCTTTTTCCCAATCTATTACCAACAAATACTCTAAGATGAATTTCAACCTTCATCGTCGAGAACCTAGTTAGACAGAATGCAGTGAATCGGATTTATCTGATGATGGTAATAGAAACTTTGTTCTTTTCCTTTGGTGTGATTTCAACAATTCGCGTAAGCTTTGCCCACGAGCTTGGAGAGGACCAATCTCGAAGGCTTATTCAGATGAACTTACTCAGAGCAGAGACCTCAGGAGACACTACATCATTGAATACATGCTTAACATTAAATTTCTATGTTCGACATCTTCAACACATCATTTCAAGAACCTGGAGAGCTAATGGAGCTATTCGAGTTGAAGAAGATGCAGATAGCGATACAATTATTCGAGAAGGACCTTATGCTTTTGAATGTGCTTTCTTTGCTATTGAGTACAAAAGATCAAGTTTTGTGTTTAAGAACATTAAACCATCAGAGTTCCTATGTGGGTTCAACTATGGGAGTTACCTGTTGAATACATAACCTCTATAGCAGAAAGGCTAACAAGCTTGGCAGGATAAGTCATTGAAGTGGACTGGATGAATATTATTCCTCGGAATATCAGGTACATGAGAGTTCAAATTTGGATTGACCCTCATATGCCTTTAATTTCAGGCACTATGTCACAACTTGGTGATGGAAGGCTTACTAAAATCACCTTCACAGTGGTGGAGCCACATGAAGACCCAGGGGGCCATATCCCCCCCCCCCCCCCTCTAAGATTTTCCTAAGCCTATAATTCCGCATTGCTTACATTGTGTTTGGCCCCTCCGAAAAGAAAAATTGCCACCCCCCCGTTCAAAAATTAACCATGTTAATTTGAATATCTTAGAAGTAGACTTAGAAATGGTAATTTCAATTGAATGTCAAGTGTAAATACAAAAACTTTCTACATAAACTAATTTTGAAAGTCACATAGTACACAAATATATAATAACACTAGAACATGTCTATTAGAGCCTACTATTATATTTATTTTGTTAATATATTTTGGGAAAAGTTATAAGTTGTAAAGATTTGTACTAAAAAATAACACTTAAATTTTTTTACCTTAAATTTGCATGTTTTCAAACAACAAATAAATATATCCTCGTGTCCCTAAAAGTTTGATTAAAATTCAGAATCAAATGTAAATAATTCGATGTCCTTTTAATAAAAGCATGAAAAGGTTAGTAATGTGTGTTTGAACTGTGGTATCATAGGCCATACTAATCCTAATTGTCCTCATGATAGTATGGATACAGAGAAGATGTTTAATGAGCAGATGAATGAGATTCAACATAAAAGGGGTTATCCTACTTTTTATGATACGAACCAGGTCCATATTAGTAATAATATTATGGCTTTCCATAGAAGAGTTAATAGGCACACTATCATATTAGCTTTTGCCATAATTGAGGCTGAAGATCAAGTTGTTCCTTAGTAAGAAAAATTCCCCATGAAAGATTTGTGGCAATCAATATTTGATCCCTCTGACGATGAAATCCTACCTGATTCTAGTAATGATTCAGACTTGCCTCAAAAACACCGACAACACCAGTTAGCTCCATTCCCTAATGAGTCCCCTCCACCACCCTCTAATTCCACAATCATAACTGATGAACACCATTCATGGTAGAAGCTTGTCATGGGTAGAAGATTGCCTCCAATGGACTTTGGAATCTCCAAATCATAACCATATTCTAATGTTCTAAGGTGGATCAGAGATTCAAATAACAAACTAATTCATTCAAATGCTCGACCTAAACCTAATGAGCAAATCAATGTTCTTGAAAGCAGACAACTGGTAGCAGCAAGAACTACTACAACAACTCATGCAAGAGACATGCAAAACAATGTGGCATTTGCAACAGAGGTACAACTAAACTCAAATGTTGATTTTATTAAAGAAACTCATCAATTCACTGTTTTTTCCTCCTCCACCAGATTTAAATGTAACACCACTTCAGCAAGTGACCACTTCTAAGTTCCCATATCGCTCTGATGCTTTGAAACTAAAGCATTAAGCCAACACAGAAACTCTACAAGATATTGTGGCAGCTCATATCAGACCTAGGCCACTTACTTCGAAAAAATGGATCAACAAAGAGAACAAGTGGATGAGAAATATCCTTTTACTTAAGAAGAAGAAAAATCCAAGGTGGAATGCAAATTATTGCCACTGCCAATGTAACTCACAATGTAGAAGTAAAATCTTTAGAAGCTGACCCCGAGTGGCTAATTCAAATATCTTTACTACTCAAACGCCATTGGGGATAGTAGCAACTAACTCTTTAGTAGCTGAACCACTTATTACGACGGATAATGTGATTAACAAGGACAAATATGAAGATCAACTTACTCAAATACCTCTAGAAACTTCTTAGAATGATTATACAGGAAGTAAGATAGCTAAACCAACCCAACTTTCTACCAAAGATTCATCAGATTCAGAAAAAGTTTCAGGTATAGTCCACCTCTTTCTGGTAACAGAAGGAAACGTTCAGATACTTGGGATGATCAGTTGTCAGCAAATCACAAAATAATCCCCACAGATTCCTAACTAAATAGATAGGGCAAGTAGGGGTCGAATCCCACAAAGAAGGGGAATGAACTTATCCAAAGATAAATCCTCTCTAAGAATCACTCAAAAAACAGATGATTAAAATTACCAATTATAAAGAAAAGCAATTAAACTAAAAATAAAGCAAACTAAATTAAATCTAAACTATGGCAATTAATAAAGAAAACAATAATAAGAAAGCACACTTCTTCTCCAATGGTAGAAATCAATCAAATTAACTATGGATCCTTGATTTAAAAGATGAATTTAATATTTTATTCTCAATTAAATAATTGGTCTAATGATAAATCCCTAACATGTATATTAGATAAGATTACCTTGATCCAGCTTAAATTATCCCTTTTATTCAAAAACAATAAATTACATTGATCCAGCTTAAAGATTGTTTAAGAACAAAGCATTAAGAACAATTATTCACACATGCATAACAAGTAAAACCAAACCTATTAATCCAAGCCCATCACAGTCAAGAATCAATAAGGTTTATTAATCCCATTGAACCCATTGATCATGGTGTCCAATTTGTTACCACACAATCAAACTTGAATTGATCCTTCTAAGTTTGATTTAACTATAGATCTATCCAATTATATCAATAGCGGCCGTTCTAAATCAACAATTATCAAGATCATAAAATAAAACAGAGATTAACAAACATATAAAATCAAGAACAAATATCAAATTATAAGTGCAGAAATCTCACCATAATTAATTGATTGAAAACTCCAAAGGAAAAGAAGTATTAAGAATTTAGCTACTCATAGATTATCCAAATCCATGAGAGGCATAAGAAAACATACAGACTTGAAGGGCCGAAATCCTTCCTTGGCAAACCCTAAGAATATCGCACCTCTCTTCTACAAGAAGGGGTGTCGACACCCTTAGCTAAAAGCAGAAGAAAACTAGAGAAAAATAGAAGAAAAGAAAGATTGTAAATTATGAATTGTGTTCTCTAGGGTTAACATAAAGTGGGTATCTATAGTGGAGTAATTAGACTGCTATTAGACTTAGGAATAGCCTAGGCAGCTCCAAAGTCGGTTTTAGTCTCCAAGTTGGATTAAAGGTCTTCCTTAGAGTAAAATTCAGACTTGGGAAAACTCTGGAATTCCACAGAAACTTCAAGGGAATTTCCGGCATCGAAGATGGCAGAACTGGGTATCGAGCAAAACAACAAAGTTGTAGATCTCGGAGTCTTCTTTCCAAAGCATATTCACACGCATTTTTTGGAGGTCTGACTCAAAAGTTATGACCTTTTTACCAAGATTGCGTAGAATCCTAATCCATCTAGGACTAGTACTACGGGAATAAGATATTTTACAGGGTTTGTGCGGCACAAATTGGGGCTTTGACTCCAATTGTGGGTCCAGCTGGGTGGTTATTATCCCATATAAAATATTCATAATTCCATGTCTTCAAGGTCTCTCCAAAGCATGTCTTTATTCCTTCGCGGTTTAAGCTCAATCCTTAGTTCTTTCTCCTTGAAATATTTCTTCAATGATCTTCATGACTTGAAATTGACTTCACTTAATCTTCAATCACGAACTTCGAATCTCCAAATCTTCACTCAAAAATGCTAAGTCCATATTTGTCACAAAAGTCATCAAATTAGCTCCAAAAATAGTGAAAAACAACAAGTTTTCACTTTTCTTCTCTTCAAGACCTAAAAACACAAATACTTGCAAAATAGGGTTAAAATGACACATGAAAATACCGAAAAGCATAGGAAAATGATCATAAAAATAGGGTTAATTTTGGCTCGATCAGAGGATGAGCTTTTGATGAAAACAAATCTGCAAGTGATGACTCTAACAATAAGAAGCTTCTGAAAACTCAATTTTACTTCATGGAAGTTAGAGATGAAACTCAATCTTCGCCACTACAAAAGGACTATGACTAAGATTTATCTCTAGGGTTGAGGCAAGCTATCCTGCAACAATCTTTTTTTTTTTTGAAAAGCGAAGAAGATATACAATATATCTATAAGAGAATCAACCCTTGTACCCAATAAGCAAGCAGCGACATAGAGAATACACCATTCTAGAAGCAGTGCCAAAATGATTCAAAAGGAAAGAATTCGCACACTCTCAAGCTTTGCAAAACTATACAAAGACACCCAAATATCCAAGCAAGAGAAGAGTATCTAACTACTATAATGTGGTTTCCAATCCTCAATTTCAAGCTCCACTAGCTTATTGATGATGTCTTCATCTTTGTCCTTAAAACACAACCCAAGCAGCTGGCCAATTTTAAATCACATTGAAAATCATAACTTTCTAAGTCACATTGAAGCTCCTAACGTGGAATGCAACAGTTTAGGCCAACCTCTTACAAAACATCATTTTGAAAGTTTACTTACTAGTAATAGGCCTAATGTAGCTTTTGTTATGGAAACTAAGTTAAATTCCAATAGTTCCATCCTTCTTAGCAATAGGTTAGGTTTTGATTGCCAATTTTGTATACCTAGCACTAGAAAATCAGGAGACCTCCTGCTATGTTGGAATCACCCTTATGTACTAGAAGTATTTTATGGGAATAAGAATCTGATCCATGATGTTGTTTACCTGGGGAATGTCAATTTTTTTTTTGGTTTACAGCAGTTTATGGACAACCTATTTTACATAAAAGGAAACAAGTATAGGATCAAATTAAGTCTTTTTATCAACCAGTTAAGGATGTTGAATGGTTGCTAATGTGTGATTTTAATCAAGTGCTCATCCAAACTGATAAGTTATCTTTCAAAGGTTCTTCTAAGATTGCTGGAAAGTGAAGACTTTGTGGGGAGCTTTTTGTGTGGCAGGTGTGGGGCTAGACTGGTCTTGGCTCCAAAGGGTTTGGGCCGACCCTTTTCTTCAAGTGAAGACTGGGTTTTAGAGGGAAATATAACAAAAACGCGATTCGGCAGAAATTATGGAAAACCCAACTACGGCGACTGTAACAACTGCGGTGGAAGGGTTGCTACCGCAGAATCAAGCTTTTAAAGAGGATAACCAGGCTCTGTTTGCCTCTGTTTTTCGTTACCAAGAACAGAGCACCATATGAAAGTTGTGATTAGAAGAAAAAATTGCATTAATTTACTTCAACTAAATGGAGAATACATTTTGAAAAAGGGGCTTGAAGAAAGAAGGTGGGAACACTTGTTAAAGGGAAAGAAATCAAAGGAAAGTGATTTGGGAGTGTTGTGTTGAACAAGAGGAAGCTCTGGAGATCCAAGTTGTTGAAGATGATGTTGACACTGCGGTTATTTATAGGCACTCCACTGCGGTAGATTCCCACCTTCACATACCTCCAAGCCACATCTTCAAAATGTTTTCCCGCTTCGTGGTCTTGGTCCACGTTTTTCTGCAAAACCAATGGGTTAGTGTGTTTTATTGCGGTAATTAGGCTTTAATGCCGTAATTAAATATGAAAATAATTTGTTATTAGCAAATATTACTCCCTTTGGTTATATTCGTCCCTCGACATCTTTACTCAGCATTTTTGGCTTCCCCTTGAGCGGCGCTGCAGATGCTTCTGCTGCCATGTGATGGTGGAAACTCCTCTACCGTGAGGAAGACTTGTCCTATGTGCTGATGTAATAAGCTTGGGCTCTTATTTGTGATTTGTTGGGCCACTTGAGAGATGTGGGCCTTGTTTGGGCCTTTAGTGTGTGTGAGGTGCATTGGGCCTATTTTTATGTATGTGATGTATTGGGCTCCTTTTTATATGTGTGTGATGGGTTTATACCAAGGTTTATGGATGTGGGTATTTTGTGAAAATAGGAAAAAATATGGAATTTTTAGTATTTTTGGTTATGGTAAAAAAAATTGGGATTTTTGTGTTTAAATGAGCTTGGCTATCCGAAATTTGACCCTTAAAAGACTTATTAGAGTGTTTAAATTATTGCAACTTACTGGATGTGTTAGGTTCATGTCAAAGTTATACATGAACTATTAATATACGGATGGTATTGATATATCTGGAAACGTCTGGATCATGTTTTTGTTTCAGCATCATGGTTAAGAAAATATGATCATGTCAAAGTTCATAACCTCCCCGTTGTGCAATCTGACCATAGAGCAATTATAATTAGTACAGACAAGGAATCTATATCAACTAAAAGACCTCATCGTTTTGAAGCAATGTGGCTTCATCATCTAGAATGTAATAAAGTTATTTCTCAAGCATGGAATTCTCCTAATTCTAGATCCCTACAATTTCATTTAGCCACCAAAGTTAAGAGAACTAAGGAAGCTTTGAGGACATGGAATAAGACAACTTTTTGTAATATCCAAACAAGGAAGAAAGAACTTTATGATCAGCTTCAATAGCTGCAATCTCAACTTTAGATGGTTAAAAATATACAAAATGAAAAAGAACTAATGAAACAACTGGAAGAATTATTGGAGCAAAAAAATATGTTATGGTGGAAAAAAACTAATATTGAGTAGACGGTTAAAGGTGACAAAATACCAAATTTTATCATGCTTAAACAAAGAAGAGGAAGGTTAGAAAAACTATCACTAGGATTAAGAATAACATTGGTGATATTTTGGAAGATCATCATCATGGTATTAAGCAAGCATTTTTTTTTTTGAAAATTTCGATGAATTGTACGCTAAAGATCCAAATTCTTCATTTGATAAAGCAACTATTGGGACTCATCCACAATAACTTCCCAAACTAACACCTTCTTATCATGAAGTCTTGCAAGCTTCTATTACTGCAACTGGAATTGAAGTACTTTTTGCATAAGGACCTCTTAAGAGCCCAGACCAGATGGAAAACCTTCATTTTCTTCCAAAAGAATTGGGATATTGTAAAAGAAGCTACTATTAAAGCAGTTGAGGCTTTTCCCTCTCAGGCTTTATCTTACAAGAGTTAAACAAAACCTTCATTGCTTTGATAAAAAGAAAAGTTCCTGAAAATGTCACTAAATACAGACATGTATCCCTTTGTAATGTTGTCTACAAAATAACTTCCAAGGTCTTGGTAAGAAGACTTCAGTATCTGCTACCTGATTTTAATTACCCTTTTGCAGAATGGTTTTGTTAAGGGAAGAAGTATTATTGATAACATCATACCGGCTAATGAGTTACTTCGCTTCATAAAGAGGAAGAAACATTGCCAAATTATGACTGGACACTTAAAATTAATATTCATAAAGCATATGGCGGGATAATATGGGGTTTTTTGAAGACTCTACTTCAACAAATGGATTTCACTAAAGAATGGATACATATTATGTTGACATGTATCTCCAAAGTTTCTGATCAAGTTCTTATTAATGGTGATCAATCACCACCAATCCTCCCTCAAAGAGGACTTAGACTAGGTGATCCATTATCAACTTATTTGTTCATCCTTGCTTAGAATGTGTTATCCCCCATGATTGTTAAGCATAGAATGACAAAATGATATCAGACATCAAAATTCCTAGAGTAGCTACACATATATCTCATCTTCTGTTTGCAGATGATCGTTTCATTTTCATGAGATTTAATAGAGAAGCATGTACTCATCTCCAACAACTTCTGAACACCTTTTCTGGTATGACAGGAATGAGCATTAACTTCAATAAGTCTATATTTTTTCTTCACCCTGAAGGAAGCTCTGAGTTTAAAAGAATGGTCTCTACTACTCTTAATATTATGGAGGTTACTTTTCCTAGGAAGTATATAAGTATGAATTTTGGAAACTTTCACAATATAAGAGTTCTCTTTCAAGATTTTATTGACCAAATGGAAGCAAAATTAGCCTTTTAGAAGGGTAAACTACTAGGTTGAGGAGGTAGATCAACTCTAGCTAAGGCTACTCTTTCTAGTCTATCCATTTATCAGATGTCATGTTTCAAGGCTCCATCCATATTCATAATAGGATTGACAAAATTGTTAAAGATTTTTGGTGGGATCTTGATAAGGATGAGAGAAAATATCCATTTCTGGAGTTGTGGACATCTTTGTATGTGATCGAGTCGTCGATAAATCACAACATCATCCCCACAAAATCAAACTAGATAGCTAGGGCAAGTAGGGGTCGAATCCCACAGAGAAGGGTGAAACAAATATTGAAAACAAAACACTTGGAAAGCACTAAAGATAAATCTAAAACTAAAGAAATTGGAAATTTAAAATAACTAATGAAAAGAAACAATTAAATAAACTAAACTAAAGATCAATCACTTAAAACTAATGAAAACTAGAAAATAGTTTAGAAAACAATCAATTAAAAAAACAATACTTCCTTCCAATGATAAATCAATTAATTAAGAGATATGGATCATGGACACAAAACATAAATTTGACATGATAAATTACTGAAATTAGCAAATATCAATTTTATGCCACTCTATTACTAGAGGTAAAACATAAACAAGCTCCATTCAATAACCTTAATTGGATATATTGGTCTAGATTTTAAAAAGTTCCTTTCAATTCCTAACATGCTATTAGCTAATCTCACTCCGTTAGACCCAAAGATTAACCCTTTTATTCCAGATTTCTCCCGCCGGCAAATAGTAGGATCATCGAAGAATAAAGCATTAAGATCATTCAATTCTCACATGCATAATTAATTATAACCAAACTTATCTTCCTCTATTACGTGTCAAGTCTCTAGATTTCAAAAAGGCTTAAGAATCCCATTGAACCCATGGCTAGTGGTGGACAATTTGCTACTAATGATTAACTCTGACGACTAAGTACTCAACTCAATCTAGCTATAGATCAAACCTTTTATATCCTTAGTGGCCATTCTAAATCAATAAAAATGATAATCATGAGTATCATGGTCAATAATCATAATCATCACAATCCTAATTATCAATCATTAACTTTACCACATGGATTAATAAACATATTCAATCAAGAAAAATCATACCAAATTATAAAAACAAAAATCTCCCCATATCAATTAATTGAAATTGTCAAAGGAAAAGAAGTATAAAGGATTAGCCACTCATGAATTGAGTGAAATCCATAAAATAAACTAAGAAAACAAGAAAACTTACAGGGCTTCCTCCAATGGGCGGCTGCCCAAGGAAGAAGAGAGAAAACACAGTCTTCAAGAGTAGAAAAGATGTATCTAAGAAAAAGTAAGAAAAAGTTGTATCTAAGGTGGGTATTTATAGGAGGCTGCCTAAGGTTCCAATTAGATTTAGGATTGACTTAAACTACTCCTAGGGTCGTGCTTAGTTGTTGAATAGGTCTCCAAGTCAGTTTAGGATAGCTAATTGGGCTGAAAGTTGTGAAAACCGAAGTCTGGCCCAAAACTGCTTCTATCTGAAATCTTCAGGGGCATTTTCGACCATATTAACGGCAAAAATGGGAGTTGGGCTCCAAAACAAAGTTGTAGACCTCTGAGTTAGCTTTCCAACACATCTTGAATCATCGTATTTGGAGCTCTATAGAGAAAGTTATGAATTTTCTCCCAAAGTGTCACTGAAATCGCAATCCATTGGAGTAGCTTCAAGAGGAAGACACAAGGCTTAAGCACAATTCCGCAAGCCCAATAGTTCCTGGGTGCCCAACTCGACATAACCAGATGCCCAGGTTGTTAAGCCTAGCCGCACAGGTCAACTGGTGACTCGTCAGAATATCTTCTCTTCTTGACTCAATCTTCAATGTTCTTGATGTCTTCACTTTGGAAACTTATAGCAATCATCTTCATGGCTTCCTTAAGCATCAAAATCATCTCCAAAGGTTCTTCAATCACGAGCATCGAATCTACAAATCTTTCTTGAAAAATCCACTTGAATATTTGTGCCATAATTCCATCAAAATAGCTCCAAAAAGTGGCAAAATCATCGTTTTTGCACTTTTCATCTCTTCAAGATCTATGAGCACAAATATTGCTATTATAAGACATAATCAAATATGATTCAAGCATAAAATCTCCTAAAAACATAGGAAAATGAGCATATAAAGGGCATATTTTGGTCTGATCAGTATGCCTAAAAGAACATGGTGAAATGGGATTTAAAAGAAGTAAAGACACTAATAATGCCCTCTTAACAAAACAAGCATGGAAGATTCATACAAACCCTTAGGAATTAATGCCCCAAGTT
Source organism: Corchorus olitorius (assembly GCA_001974825.2). Classification (NCBI taxonomy): domain Eukaryota; kingdom Viridiplantae; phylum Streptophyta; class Magnoliopsida; order Malvales; family Malvaceae; genus Corchorus; species Corchorus olitorius. Next base: position 12,319 of record AWUE01024361.1, read on the forward strand.
CTCTTACAAAAACATTGTATAAGAAGTAAATTCCTTGATGTTCAAATTAAACTAGATGATAGTTGGACTTGGAAAAGTATCATAAATGCATGGTAGAGAACTCATCAAGAAATGACTTGGCAAATTGTCAATGAACAAGATCTTGTTATTCAAGGCAACATTATTTGGAACCCACTTTCCAAAATATCCTCGTCTCCTATCAATTAACAACTTAATTGAAGTCATTGATTGGAGCAGGAATTTAAATATGGAATGTTGGAAGAATGCAACACTTTGGAATAACTCTTACTACAAAAGAGTTAGGTTTTTCTCCATCAATAATATAAATTAGGATAGGTCTGTTTGGCAGTTCACTTCTGATGGAAATTATACAACAAAGTCTAGATACAAAGTAATAAAGGAAAATTAAAGACTTCTGCAACATCCACTGCAAAGGGATCAGAATTGGTTTAAGACCCAATAGATCACACACTGGAAAAGTAAGCTTCCTCAAAAAATTATTATCTTCCCATGGAAAATCTGTAATGATTGCTAACCGGTTGCTAGAAAACTGACTAAAAGAGGTATGAATATTTCTCCTTTCTGTTTGCATTGTCAAAATGAAGAAGAGGAAACACTAGAACATTTGTTTTTTAGGTGTGATTTTGTTAGACCTATTTGGTTTGCAAGCTCTTTAGGTCTTAGAATTGATTCATTTGAAATCACTTCTCTTTCTGACTGGATTAGACTATGGATGACTGAATTGCATGAAGAGACATATGAAAGACTTTAATTTATTTGGGAATTGGCTAATCTCCTATGGGCTGTTTGGTGTCAAAGAAATAATTGTCTCTTCAGGGGGATTGGGATTAGTCCAATGTCTTCAATTATGCATCCTAGGAACCTAAAGGATAAGTGGCAAGAAGTTATCCTTACCAATCATAATGTCTTTGTGGTACACCTTACAATACAGCTTGGAAACATGCACAGAATCTATTCTCAGCAGCAAAATTTCGATTTCCTCATTATACTTGGCATCAACAAAAATAGAAGAACTCAATTGTTCGGAGGTGTTGCAATGATTTGTTACAGACAAAATTTGGTAAAGATTGTACTATGTAAATCTTATGAAACATGGAATAGAAGATTTTCTTTCCTTTTGCTACTTTGAGATGTGTTATTCTACTTACAAGAATTGGGAGCTACTAGTGCAACGTTATGGAATATTTACTACAAATAAAAAGTTTCACTCAGCACTGAAGACTCAACATTTCCCTTTAAATATTTACTAAGTTGTCTAGGATACTTAATTCTTCAAAAATGAAATCACTTTGGAGATTTACCAACACATACATCCACTTCAACTGGAGATCTCCAAATTGGCGAAACAAGCAGCAGAGAGGGAGATGAGAATCCCTTGCCATTAGCATATTCTCAATCCCTTATCTTTAATTACTGTTGTTTTTTACTTTTCTTATTACTTTCCATTCATTAATGTTGTTTCTATGTTTTGTAATATTTGACTGGTATCAATAAAAAAAAATCATCGATGCATGGTATAGCGTTGCTTGTTGTAGTGGCCAGTGGCTAGAAATCGTCATTAAAATCATTAGTAAGTATATATATTGAAGGTTCGTATTACATATTTGTTATATACCTTTTGAATTGGAATGCAAGTAATTCATGTTATTTAAGTATTTACTAAGTACGAATTTTGTGCATAGAAAAAATAAAAATTCAAAAAGTTTCTCTCTTTGTACAAAAGTTTAACACATGAGTCGTCGATATTAAATTAATAAGGAGGCATGTTCTTCTAATAAGTGGAAACCTGTTAAATGTTAAAGGAACAGTCCTAGCTTTTCCCATTTAATCTTTGCCGATGACATATTTCTTTTTGGAAAAGCTGATTTAAAGACTGCACTGACCATGCGGGACACTCTTAGTTCCTTTTGTGAAGAATCTGGTCAGAGAGTTAATTTGGATAAGTCAAAAGTCTTCTTCTCTCCAAACACTCCCGTAGGTCACAAAAATACTCTTCTTGATACTTTAACCATTGAAGAAACTTTTGATCTGGGTAGATACCTAGGTTTTCCTCTCCACACTAGTCGCATTAGGAAAGAAGATTATCAATTTATTATTCAGAAGATGAGGAAGAAACTTGCTGGTTGGAAAGCAAAACTACTTTCCCCAGCTGGAACAATTTTCCTAACTAAGTCTGTTTTGGAAACAATTCCTGCTTTTTCTATGCAATGCAGAGCTCTCCCTGTTTTTATCATCAACGAGATTGATAGAATTTGTAGGAATTTCTTATGGGGGGATACAGACTCATAAAAAAAGATTCATCTCCTTAATTGAAAGGATGTTACCATACCAAAGAGCATTGGTGGCTTGGGTCTCCTAGATGCTAGATCACTCAACCAAGCTTATCTGAGCAAGCTGGTTTGGAGCTTTAGAACTAAACCTGATTCTTTATGGGCTCAAACTTTACATGCTAAATATGGTACTGACCTGGCTTGTGTTAGACCTCATGCTTCTCCTACTTGGAGGGCAATGAGTTGGGCCAACCTTATTGTTGAAAAGGGCACTGGAAAAGCTATATTTAGTGGACTTACTACTTCATTTTGGTATGACAACTGGACTTCACTTGGCCCTCTTCGAAATATCATTCATGGACCGTTCAACTTCGGGGAGGAATTTATTTCAATGAATCAATTCTTCTCGTGTCCCAACTTTGTCTCCTTCCCACTGCCAACTAGTTGCTTTGATGTGATTCTTGCCACACCAATCCAACTGACTAGTGTGGAACATGATACTTTCTTCTGGAATGCATCAAGAGATGGAAATTTTAGCATTAAATCTGCCTATCACCAGATTAGAGACTTCCAACTTGTTTCTGATAGTCACTCTTGGATTTGGAATATTAATTGTCTTCCAAAGCTTAATTTCTTTGTATGGCAGTGTTTTCTAGAAATCCTCCTTACTAGAACTTTGTTAACCAGTCGTGGTTTCTTGGTCCCTAATACCTGTCCTCTCTGCAACAATGGTCCAGAAACTATTCAACATCTCTTTAAAGATTGTTGTATAGTCAATCAACTATGAAGGCAGCTTGGTATAACCTTTTGTGATTCTTTCTCTACTTGGTTCAAAAAACTGGTTACTGATAAGTCTAATTCCTTTCACTCTGTTCCCAGAGGCCTTATTAATATTCACATTCTTTGGGAGATTTGGCTTTGGCGCAGCAATATTATCTTCTCTGGTTCAAATCCCCCTGATTTCTCTAGCTCAATATCCCAGAGTGCTATTTCTAAAGCCACTAAATTCTTTGCATTGGCTGCAAGCAGGAAAATAGGTAAAGCCCCCACTTTCACACTGGTTAAATGGAATCCCCCCGATCCTGGATGGATCAAACTAAATTGTGACGGCTCCTCCATAGGAAACCAGGTAAATCGGGGGCAGGCTCAATTCTTAGAAACCATTTAGGTGACTGGATTGCAGGAACATCGAGACATCTAGGTCATACTACGAACTTTATGGTTGAGTGCTCTAAGGGATGGTCTTAATCTTGCCATTTCTCTTAACATCAAGAAACTATTAGTTGAACTTGATGCCTCTGCTGTAGTGACTGCTATTTCTGCAACTAACTGTACAAATCTCAGATATGATCCTTTGATAAATGAATGTAGGTCATTACTCAAGCAGTTTGAAGAAACAAAAGTCCAGCACACTTTTAGGGAGGGTTGTGCTGATGCCCTTACTAGACAATGGAAGCAACATGATTGTAATGATTTTAGGAGGCCCTTTTATCTTTTATCTTTTGATAACCCTCCTTCTTTTGTTGTTAATTTGTTATATTTCGATCGAAACCTTAATCTTTAATATATTGTACTTTTCCGATAAAAAATATTAAATTAATAAGGAACTTAATTAACTACTACTAGATATCGATGACCCTTTAAAAGGAAAACATCTATAAATATGGTGATGAGAGATTGAACTTCATAAGGTTGTTCAGGCTTTTCACTGACAAGACAAGTGGTCCAACCTTTCTAATTTGCCTGATCATAGCTTGGTAGATTTTAGTCAGGTTCATGCACCTGTTTTTTGGAGTCAATCATTACTTGACCATTCTTTTTTTCCCAACAGATAAAAGTTATAGGCTGCAAGTTTAATAAAGTAGGGAATTGAAATGGAAAAGAATATAAAGTGTTACAATCAACCCCCCTTTTCTCACAATGACATAATTGAAACCTGCAAGATTAATCATTTGATGTACTCAAATCTATCTTATTCTCACCGTTAAGGAAGAAAAAAGAAGCTTAGTTATGTTATTATTTATTTTTGGTATATGTTTTCTATCTAACTAGCTATATATATATTGTTTGAATTCAAAATACATGAGTAGACTATCACATATAAAAATATAATATTAATTGTCTAATGTACGTCTAAGTCTCCAATATTGACAGACTTTTTAACATATCATGTGTCCAAGCTCACCAAGTATATATGTCGGAAAATTCATATTGAAAAATATAACTCTCGGAGGCTGTGGAGAATTTCATAATCGGAAAGACGCAAGTTTATGAAGAAAAGGAGATTCGATATTCTTGGACATATATATTATAGCAGATTCATGAACTGGTCTGGTTTTTATCAAACCAATATTGTGGTACAAATTAATATCGGATATCATGATTTCATACCCAATCTAGAGAATGTCACCATTTATGAGTCAAGAACAAAGACAAAATTTATAGAATGTTGCGTGTTCAAACACGAGTGGGAAAAAATCCAGATAGATCTTGGCTGGCACTCATCTTGTGCTTTTTATATCCATATCTTTATTTATATATGAACATGCATGCATGCATGAAAGCTTACATGCATTGGTTTCCAAGATTGATGAAATCAAAATTTTTTAACATATACGTACCTAATTTTCCCTGCGGGGCTTCTTTTGTGTTACGTGTTACAATAGAAGATTTTAAAAATTATGACATAAATCCATAGAATATCTATGCATCCTTCTCCTCGGCCTGTTGGTGGCTAAAAGGTCGAAAAATTCATTTAAGGACGTACGTAGTCTCTAAAGCTCCTTCTCTCCCTTTCCTTCTTTGTTAAATAAATAAGATAAATCTATTATGTACCAAAAAAAAATTGTATTTTGGATCGGGCTATTTTTGCCCCTATTTCTATTTCTTAATGTTATGCTCCTGTTTTCTACCAAAAAAAAGTTTCTAATTCATAAAAAAAAAAAAAAATCTATCTTTAAAAACAATAGCTGGTTAACAATTGTTTATTTTTTATTTTTTATAATAAGATTAAAATCTTGTCAAACTCAGAAGGGTTCTTCTTTTTATCTTCCTACAACAACTCATCTATATGGGATTTATTAAGAGCAATGAAAAATCTTTGATTGAAACCTTTTCATATGTGTTTGTTTTAATAATAATATTTTCTAAAACATGTCCAGTCAGAAAATAGATTATCATCTCTCTTTCTATCCTTTTCACATATGGTATAACATCAAGTACAAAATGGGGGATTTTTCATCTTTTTTCATTGGCTGTAAAGCAATATTAATGGAGCATGGCCTTCCATATAAAAATGTGCCATGATCTGAAATTCTCTAACAGGAAATGCTTTCTATTAAAGGAAACTATAGAAAGTTTTTGTCAACATAGACATCTAAGAATTGAAATGTCGATAGTGATTTTTTTTTTCAATATAAAAATTGTTATATGGAATCTATCATTTGCATGGGAGTTAAACATATGATGCTAATTTAACTTGAAAGTGAAATTCCGACATTCCAGAAGCAAATCAAACATGAAACATTATATATGGAGGGAACAGTTTAAAGTTTTATCCTATATAAGTTTGAAGTTGTGATGATTTTGAGCTTGATTATCGCTTAATTAGTTGAAAAATGAGGTGGAAAAGCGACTAAATATTTTGTATATGAATTGAGATGAGATTTTTCCCTTTCCATGGGGGCCCTTAGACAAGACTTTCAAACTACAACAACCATTATTGGATTTCATTAATTAATTATATCATTATTAAATTAAATCCACCCACCTCGGCTAATTTAATGATAATTTAGGGTTTATGCCAATCTAAAAGGTTAAGGCACAATATTGCTGACTTAATCTTACATAATCTATAGTATACTAGCTAGCTAGTAATCTAATTATGTCGGTCGACTTCAATTACTTAATTACATTAATGCAATTTGATTTCTTCAAGCAAATGATGAGGAAAAACTAATTTTTTGGGGGGGAAACTATTAAAACAATTGGGTTTTTGGCTACCTATATGTGAAAGATCAATTTATCATTATTGTTTAATTATGGCTCATCTTCATGCTACTCAAACTTGTGCTCTAAAAGTGTTCGAAAAAATTGCAAGTTAATTGTTCTCCATATCTATCATTAGCTGCAATACATAACGAAAAATTCAGCATACATTAATCGTATAATGTGTTGACAAGATGCAAATTATATTATTCTCCTTTTCTTTATAATTAATAATAATAATAAAGCTAGCTTCCTCTTTGCACTCTATCAGTACTCTTGCAAGTAAAAGTATATATGATATAAAGTGTTTACATATATGCAAATCAATTATGAAGATTATTTCTATAAATCAACATATTTTTCCTTACTAAGCTTTCCTTTTGGAGGAACAACAACAGATTTAATATGAAAAGCTAGCATTCCAAGATTTTGAATATAATCAGTTTGATGCTTCCGGCATCACAATTCCGCAAGTTAAAGAGCATAGTTGTAGTACTAGGCCAATGAAGCACGATCAATATATGAAACAAAACCAAATGAAAAGGATGGGCATTCATATATATATAGAGGACCAATGTGTTAAACCCCACAAATTGCAGTAGGGCAGTTTAATTACTTGACATCTTTGGCTTAGGACCTACCCCTTTTTTTGGTGGATTTACTTGCTAAAAAGCCGCAAAGGCAATTTGATAGTTTTGTGGGACTCAATTTGATAGGAAGAAGAGTAGGGATAAAAACATCTATTTGAAACCTAGCTACAAAGAAAATTTCACTACAAAAATTTGTGGGGTACTTCTTGCTTAAGACATTTCAATCAACATTTTAATTAGAACATCATTATTTAATATTTCATAGGTCTTGATATATTATATAGTTTGATTTCGAAACCTTTTATTGGATGAAATAAAACGACGATTATAGTGTTACCGTCAATTATGTGCTTAAACAGTAATTAGATGTAGTATTTGTTTAGATTAAAGTATCTGATTTATCTTCACATCTGCATTATCTTATCCCTCTAAAATTCTGCATTAATTCAAATGAAAAAGAAGTGGAATCGATCACATACCGACACGACCATTGTCTAAGCAAACCCTAACACAATTGCGTAAATAGAGGGTACAAAATTCCAAAAAAACATAAATCAATGGGGCTAAACTATCATTTTCGGAAAAAGATGGACTTGTACAAGGTGTCACCATATAAAAATACGAGGTACATTAACCCCGCAATTAGCAAAGACATCGCGGACCGACACGTGTCCCATTGCTTGAACCGACAACGACGCCCTTCAAGAATATATCCACAACAGAAAAATTATTGTACTCCGAAGCCCCACAAGCTCCCAATTGGCTAATCCATTGACCTTTCGACACGTGGGACCCTGCGAATTGATTGTGTGTGGGACCCTTCTCCATTGGGGAAGAAGAGAGAGGAGAGTTGAGACCAGAATCTTAACCGTGGGCCCGCACTTACGCGAGCATGCTCTCGATTAGACGCGTGTGAAGAACGATTTTCAAGCGTTTAAAAGCCTGTTGGGACCCATCTTTGGAGAAAAAATGTGATCGCAAACAGACGCGTGTACAGAGAGCTGATCTTACGGTGGTGGGCCCCGCTTTTTGGCTTTGATTTCCATTTTTTATGATAATTATTTTTTTTGTTAAAAGAAAAAGAAAAGAGTAAAAGTCCAAATGAAGTTCACCAGAAGCTTTTGTGTGGGGACTGGCACGTGGGTATGCACGTCGGACCCATGTCAATATATTTCTTTTTCTATTGAATTTCTGTTTTAATAATTAGTGCGTTCTATTACGTGGATGTTCATAGATCATTCATCTATAAGCATGGAGATAAGTGGTGAATCTTCTTTGATTTAAGTTAATAAATCCCATTAATTATAATTGCAAAATTTATTTACTCCATAATTTTTTTGCTACATAAAGATTGTCTTACATACTTATAATAATATTTAGGTTAATGACATCACCTTCGTCAACAAATGCTACTCCAATGATTTAGAGATGACGGTTGGGTTGATGATAATTGAAGTTGGTAAGTCTTTATATCTCTATTTGTAAGGTTTGAGGTTCGAGTCATGGCAACCGTACTTATTGGTAGGAGATCTGGAAGTTATTGGCGGAACTGGG
>AWUE01024363.1:0-36347 GCA_001974825.2 Corchorus olitorius
AAAAACGTCTCGAAATCGAAATGCGGAGCTTAGCTATAATGGAGTTGATGACAATAGACAATATGCTTTCGAACCAAAGATCAACGATGGAGTTTATGGTAAATTGAGTAATTAACAATAGGTGGGTCAAAATCTGATTTTGTGGAATAAACACATGTGATGCAACTTATTGTAAAAATTTACAAAAACTCAAATTTTATGAGGTGACGGTCTACTATTGAAGGGTGTAAAAATAGGGTTTTATGTTTCAATTGCTTATTATTATTTTAATTTTAAGTTTTATTCGTAAGCCGCCTCTCCTCTCTCTCCCCTTCTCCCTCTCTTAGTTTTTTAGTTCTCGTTAGTGTTTCGATTACTCCTCCTCCTCCTTGGTTGTCACGCCAAGGGGAGGAGGAGGATTTCGTTTTTGTTAATTTCTTTATTTTCCAATAAAGGATTCAGATCTACAGATCTGTCCAGTTTTTATTTGAGTTTGTTTTCGAGTCAGTTTGAGTCAGTCAGTTTTTTCGAGTTAGTTTCGAGTCTAGTCTCAGTTCGTTTCGAATATGAGTTATCCAGTCTGAATTTTATGATAGTCTTAAGCATGATCAACCTTTTATTTATTCAGATTTGTGGTAAAATCGTTGTAATCCTTTTCTTTTGAGTGCCAAGGAAGAGATCTGTTAATCGAATCAATCACTTGATCATCGTTGATCAAAGCTTTTTGTTTGGAAAAACAAGCGACAACGAGGTGGTGATGGACGTGATAGCGAGACATCAACATGATTCAAGACAGACGTTTTGGATTTCCAAGGAAGATCCAATTCTTCAGGTGCAAAAAGTAATCGATTATATGGTTTTATTGAGATTTGATGTAATGAAGGATGATATTCCTAAAATTATTGTCAGTTACATGAATGAAAGTTATCTATTTTTCAAAAAAAAAAAAGCATGGAGTGACATTATGGAAACCAAAATTAAAGAAGGAAAGTTCTTTCGCAGTAGTGAGCAGTAAACATTTTTTGTACATGGTCTTTAATTAAAACAAAGGGTTTCCTTAAAAAAAGAAAAAAGAAAAGGAAAATTTCATATATATGCATGTTTGAATTGAATAATGTTGGGCAAATAAATAGACCAACACATGCAGTCCATGCATAGATCATGAGGTACTCTTATCTTTTCCATTTCCCTGTCAATCTGGTCATTTTAATTTGGTACTTGTAAAAAAGTTAGGCTGTGGAAATATTCAAATATATTAACCTTTTCAAAGTCTACATACATATATGATATATGCCTGTTTCCCTTCTTTGTGTACATAAATTCATTTTCACGTTAAAATTGACCAATTGACTTAATTATAATTTCAGCTTTTGTTTTTATTGGGGTAATGTGTACCTTAGCTACCCGACCAAACAATATAAAATTTGATTATAAGCAAAATTTGTTTAGCACTTAATTATCACCATATATTGGCTTTGATTATATATAATTATAATTTTTCAATAACGTCTACACGTTTAAAATGAAATAAACAATGGAGATAAACATTTCGAGTAAGTTTCTAATTTAAAACTTGGATCCCTAAGATATACACGTACTTACAAGTAGTACGTAATAGGTAATTAATATATACTATATAGTTGAAACGTACATTACATTATGCATGCAATGAAAAGCAAAACATATATATAGCAGGGAAGATAATTTTCTAAACAGACACTTAAGTAGAGACAAAGAGAATAGGTTTATTAGACAAAAAGGCCTTCAAACTATCATCAAATTTAGAGACAAATTATCTCAGAACTTTCAATTGGGACAGTTAATTAAGTTCTAGGATTTTCAATTTTTGTCACATTTAGCCCTTTATTATAATAGTCACGTGACCCGTGACCAACTTCTCGTGAAAGAAAATCCACATGTTCAAGGTAATTTTGTCATTTTTTTTGTCAAAGTTTAAGGACTATTTTACCCATCAATTAAGAGTAATTGATTTATTTTCTTCTATTTTAGTTGATTAACCCCCTACAATAAATGGTTAAATGTGACCAAAATTGGGAATCAAAGAGTTTAGTTGTCGTTCCAATTACGAGGCTGATGATTTCACCAAGACTGAAGTTTAGCGTATCGTGCTGCTTATTGCTTCCTTTGATTAATTTTGTTGGTTGCTGTTTTGTTTTTACTTGATCTTGTACTGGTGTAGAGTCTTTGTTCTTTCGACTCTACTCTTTTGCTTCCTTATTCAATAAATTCCCCTTTGATTGCCTTTTAATAAAAAAAATTGCCGTTCCAATTGAAAGTTTTGGAACTATTTTGTCCAATACTAATAGTTTGATAATCATTTTATCTATTATGTCAAAAATAATATGATACCAAGCTCGCATCTAATTTTTTTATGTAATACAGCTGAAAACAATTGGAACGGAAAACTCAAATGATATGATGTAGCGATCGAATGTGGCAATGGTGGAGGGGGGAGGGTGGTGCATATGCCATATATGGTGGTGGACCGGTGGCCAAAGATGGGCATAATTTTGATCATTTAAAAGGGTAGTAGAGAGGGTAGTAGCTAGCAAGTAGAATAGTAGGGGTGGGATATGTGGGTAGCTAGAGAGACTAGAGGGCACTTAATTTGGGGGGCCAAAGGCAAAGCCAAATTTGATATGGAGAAAAACCAAACCCCGGCTAGGTTGCGTGTCTAACGGGGCTTTCGGTGAGATAATGACATTCTTTTCGAGTCCCACCTTTCGTGGCTAATTCAATTGGCAAAGATTGAATTATCAACTACTCTGCTCTGGTGGTCCAACTCCAACTCCAACTTCACTGCATTCAACTTTTCTCCTTATAATGCTGTTTTTCTATCTATATATATAAATAAATATATGCCCTTTCACCAACACAAATAATTAATGGGTTTAATAATTTCACCATTTTCCATTGCATTTCGGGTTGAATAATATCATGTACGTAATTAGTACCCTACCTACGGCTATTAAAAAAATAGTACTCTTTTCGTTCCGAATTGACTTGTCACTTTGTAAATGACATAGGATTTAAAAAAAAGTGGTATTTGGGTGGATATTTTACAATTATATCCTTAACAATGATATGAAGTAGTGGGTCTAAGGGGGGGGGGGAATTTTCTCTTAGGGGCCAAGTAATATATACCTTCTTTTTTTTTCAGTTAAACGATCAAATTTCATTGATGTCAATAATCAGAGTTACAAACGGGAGGAGGTAATCTGCACCAAATATAATTAGTCCCTTCCTCACAATCAAGTTGTGCTAGATTATGGACTAAAGTATTCGCTGTCCTACTAATATGCTTAAAAGAACAAAAAGCAAAAAAAGAGACAATATGTCTAATCTGAAAAATTAACGACCCACCTTCCCAAAGCGAAGATGGTTGCCTATTAAGCTCTAAAATGGCTAACAAACTATCACTCTCAACCTCACAGTTAACATAATTATACGAGAAAGCTACCAATAATCCAAAACGAATTGCATAAACCTCCGCAAACAAACTATCTGGCACACTTGCAATTCTCGTTATACCAGATACTAACACCTGACCAACTTCATTGGAAATGACCACTCCCAAAACTGCTTCCTGACGGTGAAGATTAAATGTTGCATCCGTGTTGATCTTGACTCGTCCTAGTGGTGGAGGTTTCCATGGTTGTCGCATCGTAGCACATGTATGAATCCATCGCTGAAATGTAGCTCCGTACTCATTCGTTAAACGAGTTGCAGTAATACATATTGCAGAAGGCAAACGACATAAATGCTCATGCAGAGTCCTATTGCGATTGGTCCAAATCAACCAGAGTAGAAAACACACAATGTCTATCGACCCCAATTGATCCGCTTTTTCCAAAAGACACTTCCAAAAATCATCACTACTATACCAAGCCTCTAAATACACAGGTAACCAGGGGCAAATGATGGCCCAAACCTGCCTACTAAAAGGACAATAAAAAAAGACATGATAAAGAGATGATTCAGTTCCACCACAAAGAACACAACTCAAATCTATCAGTACTCCTCATTGTTGTAGCTTTGGCTTAGTGGGTAGAATATCATGAAGGACTCGCCAAAGGAAATACTTTACCTTGGAAATGCATGGGCAGTCCAAATCAATCTCCAAACTGGTGATCGATCAAGGATATCTATATCATCATGTCCCAACAATCTTCTAGCCACATGATATCCACTACGAACAGTATAAACCCCATTAACCGTTAGGTTCCATATCAAAGTATCTTTTCCTGCCAGATGCAATGGAATACAAAGAATTCTAGCATTATCTACCGGTTCGAACAATTCATTCAATAAATCAACATCCCAAGAGTCGCTATCATCAAACAGGACTGAAATTGGATTTGATTGCATAATGGTCCCGGGCCTAGCCTGGGGCTGAAATGTCGGTGCTTGTGGCACCCATCTACCTCTCCAAATATCAACACTCTGTCCGTTCCCAATTCGCCAACGAGATCCCTGACGAATCACTTCCCGTCCAGCTAACAAACTCCGCCAAACAAAGGAATGATTACTCCCCAAATTTGCCTACATAAATGAAGTATTATGATAATACTTTGCTTTCAATATTCGAGAGCAGAACGAGTTTTCAACATAAATAATCTGCCAACACTGCTTGGCCAATAATGCGAGATTAAATGATTCAAAGTCTCGAAAACCCAGTCCACCATCGAGCTTTGAAATACATAAATCATCCCACGACTTCCAAAGGATCTTCTGCCTCGTGTCCGTACTGCCCCACCAAAACCTGGCAATTTACATATTTAACTCATGAATAAAAGTGTTCGGAAAACGAAAACAACACATGAGATATGTCGGGATTGCCTGTGCAACCGAATGTATCATCACTGCCCTCCCTGCAATAGACAACAATCTTCCATTCCATTGCTGAAGACGCTTCCATAATCTATCCTTGATTAGTTGCAATTCAGCTTTCTTGGATCTACCAATCATAATTGGCATACCCAAATAGCGGTCTCGAGCTAGTACCTTATGGATACCCAAATGTTGCATAATGGAATCACGCAGACACATGGGTGTAGTTGAACTAAAAAGCACTGCAGACTTATCAATGTTAATCTGCTGTCCTGAAGCTAACGAGAATTGACGAAGCAAGTCAAGGACCACCTCACATTCACCAATAGAAGCCCTTAAAAATAAAAGACTGTCATCGGCGAAGAACAAATGTGAAACTCGAGGAGCATATCTATTAACCGCAATTCTCCTAATTTGGCCATCCAGCTCTGCACGCTGCAACAAACATGATAACCCTTCCTTGCAAAATAGAAATAAATACGGAGATAGTGGGTCTCCCTGCCTAATGCCTCTCGATGGGACAAAATTCTCCGTCTGCACCCCATTGACCATTACTGAAGAAGAAACTGTTGTAACACACGACAACCAGAGATATCCACCGTTGTGAAAAGCCCAAACGAAGCATCATTCCTTCCAGAAAAGTCCACTCCACACGGTCATATGCCTTGCTCAGATCAAGTTTAAGGGCCATATGATTCACCCCACCAGCGCGTTTATTTTTCATATAGTGAATTGTCTCAAAAGCAATAAATGAGCTATCAAAAATAATTCGCCCCTGAACAAAGGCACTTTGATTCGGACCAATAACATCCGGCAAAATCTCTCTCAAACGATTCGCCAATGTCTTGGAAACAATCTTAAACACTATATTACATAAACTAATTGGACGATAATCCGTAATCATGCATGGGTGTTCATTTTTTGGAATTAACACAACATTCGTATGATTAATGTCTGGAAAACTTTGTCCAAAATTCAAAAAAGCCAATGCCATTTCACTAACCTTTTCCCCAACGATATGCCAATACTGCTGGTAAAACAATGGGCTCATACCATCTGGACCCGGCGATTTGTCTGCTCCCATATCAAAAGCTGCATATCTGATATCGTCAGCTGTAAAAGCTCTAGTCAGTCTGGAACTCATATCCGATGTGACACTCCGATCTACCGTTCCTAACACCTGCTCAATATCCGAATGTAGAGGGTTTGAAGTGGTAAAAATTTGAGTAAAATAATCAACCACTATCTTCTCCACCGCTGGGAATTCTGAATGCCAATTTCCACCAACATCCTGGATAGAAGTTATACTATTCTTGGTCTTTCGTGAATTGACAACTGTATGAAAAAATCTCGAGTTCCTATCTCCCTCCCTAAGCCAAGAAATTTTCGACCTTTGTCTCCACATGGTCTCCTCTCGATCATATAAATCATTAAGTTGATCTAAACAAGCGTGTAATTGTCTTGAAATCCCAGTAGCTTGTGCAGTTGCGTAAACCCTCTTAAGTTCTTTCTTCTTCCTCTGGATACCATAACGAACATTCCCAAAAACTGTGACATCCCAATCCTGCAGCGCTTGACCACAAGTCACAATGCGTTGTTGAACAGATGCTTCCTCATTCCTATTCCAACTCTCCCCAATTACAGCACTAGTACTTTCATGTGTCACCCACATATGCTCAAATCGAAATTGCTTCCGAGGTCGAGTTTTTATATGAGGTTTATTTAACACATGAACTAATAGAGCCAAATGATCAGAAGCGGATGTAACTAATAACTTCACAAACGAGAATTGGAAATGATGAAACCAACTCTCTGCAACCAGACACCTATCCAACTTTTCAAAAACTATCCCATCCAGCATTCGTCGAGACCACGTCATCAATGGGCCTTGAACTGGTACTTCCTGAAATTGACAATCTTCAATGACATCACGAAACAACTGCATTTGTCTTTGAGGGTGTAATGCTCCTCCAATTTTCTCATCATTGGATAAAATCTCGTTGAAATCTCCAATACACATCCAAGGCAAATTTGATTGAGAAGATAATAACCTCAGTAAATCCCAAGATTCATGTCTATGACTTGTTTCAGGGCGACCATAAAACCCAGTAAATCGCCAACTTACATTTGGATTATTAACGACATGAGCATCAATATGTGAAAGGGAAAAGGAAAAAATATTAACAAGAAAAGAATTCTGCCAAAGCAATGATAAACCACCCGTTCGGCCTACATAATTAACAGTAAAACAACTATCATAACCCAAACGACACCGAAACCATTCCATTTCATTACTTTTTCGTTTGGTTTCTGACAGAAATAAAATAGAGGGTTTATTACATTTTATTAATTGAGCTAAAACATGAATTGCCCGAGAACCCCCCAATCCCTGGCAATTCCACGCCATACAACTCATAATCCTAGGCCAGAACGCTCTTCAGCCGTCCTAGCCGTATCAGCATCATTCACCGCATCATTTGGAGAGGTAATCTCCCTTGCAGCAGGAATATCAGCACCAATAGCTCGCATCACCCGAGTACATTCAACAGCTTCGCTTTCGTAATTGGCTGAACCTCCCTCCCTAGTTCTTTTTGCCACCGCTCCATTATCAGCTCCAAAATTAGGTTGGCCTGAAATTCTCTTATCTCCCACCCTTGCACATGACCGAGCATTCAATGCTTCAAAAGAATATTTGTTGGAAATCCAAGCATACTTTTTCCATTTTCGCACCTTATTTGGAGAAGAAGAGACCTTCGCACCAAAAACAAAAGGTGCATTCGGGTCATAGCCAGTAGTGTTTGTGCTATTAGAACTAACTAAATTACCTTGAGTTGGAGGCTTACTTGATCCAGCTACCAAACCTCCTACCATGCCCTAATCCACTAGATCACACATTCCTATTTTGGACCCCAAGACCCGGTATTGGCCTGCTGGAACCCGCACCAACCTCAACTTCCACTTGCTCCCTCCTCCTTTGATTATGCCGCAGATTATGGTTTCCAGCATTACTATTTGCTGTTGAATAAACCGATAAACTCGGCTCAACCAAAACCTCCCTTACTTTGCGCTGCACGTTCCTCTCCCCATAATTATCGCCAACATCAAAATCTCCCCCTACTCCTTGACTTCGGGCAGCCCGAGATCCCCATAAAGCTCCTCCACTTCCTTTGAAAAATCTGTTGCAGCTTCCCCAATTTTCTCAACCACCCCCTGTCGGTTTATCCCCAAGCAAATTCGGTTCAACAACCCTCCCTGAAATTCGGGAGATCACTTCACACGACACCTCTCCTGATCCCAAAGCTCATGCCACCTGTCTCCCTCTCAGAAGCAGACTATTAACGTGTGGCCGAATATGCCGGCGACTATCTCCAATCGAAGATGACAGTTGAGCTGCTTGCCCTCCTCCCATGGATTGCCTCGAAGGTCCTGCTCGAGCAGCCGACAAAGGTGTTGACTGCCGCGAACCAGATCCTCCAAGCCGGAAGCTGCCATCATTCCCCTCGAATCTTTTGGCCTTGAATCTAGGAGACTCAGCTTTGATCCGAATCAAATACCGTTTAATCACCACACCATGATTAAGCCTCATCTCAATGGCAGTAGGACAATCATTCTCACTCAAATGATCGAATTGCCCACATAGCAGACATATATCAGGCATATCCTCATACCTAAACTCCACCTCCCTGTCACCATAAGGAGACGAGACCTCTGTGCCATCCACGAAAGACTTTGTGACATCAACCAAGACTTAGATGCGAATAAAACTACCCCATTGATGATCAACCTCTAGGACTGGGCCAATTATTCCTCCCACCGCTGCACCAACCTTCTCTGTCATCATGATCGGAGGTAAGTCAAAAATTCGGACCCAAAATGGGCAAGTATCAAAGGCAATAGAGTCAGGCCTCTCTACTCCATCATACGGCTGAAGAACCAGCAGATTCCTGTTGATATGCCAAGGTTGAGTGACAAGCACATGATCCCTTTCTGGTTTATCCTCAAACTGGAACATGTATAACCTATCCCCCAGTTCATTAATAACCAGCCCCATTGCCAGCTTCCAGGCATTGAAAAGAGTAGTTCTCATCCCCTCTAGATTTGCTCTCCTCTTTGAGAAATACTTTGCAATCAAGAATTAGGGATGTTGAACTCCATCCTCTTCTTCCAGTAAATCATCTGCAATGATGACTCTCGACTGCTCTCCTTCTTTAAGAGACAATTGCGAGCACATGTTTGACAATGAGGACGCCATCACAAGAGAATATAAGGAATAATCAAAAGAAGATGTGGGGAAAAGAAGGAAGTAATGATCAGGAGGCAAAAAAGATTTCCACCAAGACCAATATAGAATGATATCAAAGAGATAATGAAGCAGTATCCTTACTACAGGCAAATCAGATAGGAAATTCAAAAAATGGTTATGCAAATCTACTTTCAACAATCAGATAAACCAAGAGATTGATTTGTTAAAAATTTGAAAAACTGCACCAGGGCATAAAGAAAATTCCACCAAGAGTCCATGGGGAAGAGAAGACCTAGAGAGAAATACGATATCCATTCCTTAATTTTTTATGTTAAAGCTTGAAACGTTCTTGAACAAGTAATATATACCTAAGTCAATATGTAGCTATGCAGATTTGTATACGCAATATTGATGTTAAGGAATAAATTATCATGTGAAAATATATATTAGTATTGTATAGTATATTGCTTGGCGTCACAGCTAACTTATTACCAACTCAGTGATAAAAATATTAAAAAAAACAAGAAAATGGTTATGATAGGGGTAAATTTGATATTTTAATTAACAATCAAATCCACCACCTATTTCAAAATATATTACTCAGTTTAATTGTTCCTCACACCCAAATTGTGATTAAAAGTGTCAAAAATCTACAATTAATAAGTTTTTGTTTTTGAGGGAGTACAATTAATAAGTTAGCTATATTGATAATTGATAGAAAAGAAGAGAAAAGGATTTGGTAATTAATTTACTATAATTGGGATTGGTTTAGTAACTATTGAAAAGAAAAAATGCTAGATAAAATCAAATATTATGAAAAATAGTATATTTGAAAATTAAATACTATAAATAATGATTAATGTATGAAATTGTAAACAAATTTTAAAAAGAGGAGTAGTAAAACTTGAAGGATTAGATACAAGAGAGTTCCTATGTTGAAATATTAGTCTAAATATTATACTTAAGGGTGTCAAATTAGAAAATTATGGGAAGGCCAAAGTGAAATTTTGCCATTTATTTTTGTTTAAACAAATACTATCCAATTATGTAGCTCTCATAAGGGGAGGGGTGGCCGTGGCCCCTGCTGCCCCCCTCTCCCTCCGCCACTAGGTGGGTTCTATTAAAATTTAGTGTTTAAATGATATATAAGATTGTAAAAGTATTTACCATTTTAGGAGAGTGGACATTATTTTGAAACATCCCAAAAAAGTGACCATTGAAGCAAGGGAGTACTATTTACCAAAAATAACTTTTGGGACATTTCTAAGTTAATAGATCATATTATCAAATGACTTTTGGGTGTTCAAGGCAAGGAAATTTAGCAAGGGGGTTCAAAAGAAGAGCGGTCACATTCAGGTTGATCTCGAGGGAAGTGCAAAAAAGCAAGCGATGGGATTGATGATGATACGCGTAATTAGTAAACGGTGTGTTTTGCTCGGCACGTGCAAATCAATCGACGAGATTCAAATAAGTTAGTTGGCGCGAGAAGTGGAAGGAAGCTGTTGAAGCAGTTATTCATTGTTCATTCTGTTTCTTTCTGTTTAGCATTCTGTTTTTAGCAGTTTTTGTTGTAAGATCATCGAGAAGCCTTAGTTTTGTGTAAATGGCAATCTCGGCAAACAATTGTACTCACTTTTTGGAAATTAATAAAATTCTCCTTTTCTCTCCAGTGTACTCTCCTTTCTTTCCTTGATAGTTACTTAGCCTGTGAAGGTGGTTCTCGGAAGGAATTCTTGAATCCTTCTTTCCCTGAATTGACTTCAACCAAATCTTCTCTTATCATTGGTATCAGAGCTCCGATCCCAGCACCGGAAAGATGACGCGTGCTGAGGACATCAAGCGTTTGGAAGATACCATGAAAGAAATCTTAGCTAAACTTCAAACTCAAGAACATGAACAGAACCAGACTTTGGCTGCATTGCGAAATGATATTACAGCTTTGAATCTCCAGCAGGGTCAAATCAAGACACAATTACATGTAGCAGATGCCACATCGGCGACGAATCACGGCGGCCCGCAGGGTGGAACAAACAGTGGTGCACAGAAGCAGCAACACTATTCTACTAGGCAGACACGCTTAGATTTTCCAAGATTTGATGGGGAAAATTTAAGTGGCTGGTTATTGAGATGCAAGAAGTTTTTCGAGCTTGATCAAACTCCAGCAAAATTGAAAGTGCAGATGGCATCAATGAATATGGAAGGTGATGCTTTAATCTGGCAGCAAAATTGGGAACTGTACTCAGACCATGGTGGCCATGTGCCCTGGGAGGAGTATGTAGCAGCATTGGAAGAACGGTTTGGTGAAAATCTTTTCCAAAGTCCAATGGCGCAACTTCTGTCATTAAGACAAACAGGTACTGTGCTTGATTATCACAGAAAATTTGATTTGTTGTTAGGCAGAGTTAAGATTTCAGAAGAGTATGCCATTGAATTTTTTTTGAATGGATTGAAAACTGCTATTAGACAATCGGTTGTTATGTTTATGCCTAAGACACTACGCCATGCTATGACCCTAGCTAGATTGCAGGAAACAACTCTTAATTCCTTGCAATCAGAATTTCAGTCTAGAAAGCCTAATTCAATGCTTAGTATGGCTAGTAATGATAAGAAGCCTGTTCTTGCATTACCCGCTACTTCCTCAGTAACCTCTGGTGTTGCAAAAAGGACTAGCTAGAATGATAAGGGTAGAGCTAGAGGCACTGTGGATTTTGATGAAAAAAGGGCAAAAGGCTTATGTTTCTGGTGTGATGAAAAATATACACCTGGTCATAGATGCAGTAAGAAGCAGTTGTATGTGGTTGAGGTAGTGGAAAATGATGAAGTTGAGGCAGTAGAAACAGTGGTGGATGATGAACTGGCTCAAGAAGATACTCCCAGGATTTTAGTTTATGCATTGACTGGTGCCAACTCAGAAGATTTCAAAACCATGCGTGTGACAGTCTATATGGGAAAGAGGCCATTACATATTTTGATTGACTCTGGCAGCACCCATAATTTTTTAGATGTTGAGGTTGCTAAGAAATTGGGCTACAGAATAATGCAAGTTAAACCTTTGAAGGTGGGAGTGGCCAATGGGAGTAGTTTAGCATGCATTTCAGCTTGTAAAGATTTGAATTGGACCTTGCAATGGTCTAGATTTGTTACTGATGTGCTGTTATTACCATTGGGAAGCTGTGATATGGTTTTGGGGGTCCAGTGGTTATCAACTCTTGGTGATATTAATTGGAATTTTAAAGAGCTAAGGATGGAGTTCATGGTGAATGGAAAGAAGTTTGTATTACGAGGAGGGACAACAACAGGGAAACTCAAGACAATTAATGCCAAAAGTATGGATAAAGTGTTACAGAATGGGGGAGAATGTTCATTAGTGCAGATCAATTGCTTGATGGCATCTGCAGAGCCTTCAATTGAGTTCAACAGTATTTCAGTAAAGTCAGATGAAGAACTGGAAATTCCAGAGTCAGTGCAGACACTTTTGCAGCAATACAATGGCATTTTTGAGGAACCACAAGATTTACCTCCACATAGGTCTCATGACCATAAAATTCCACTGAAAGAGGGAATTGCTGCTATTAGTCTCAGGCCCTATCGACATTTTTCATTGCAGAAAGATGTCATAGAACAAATGGTGCAAGAAATGTTGAAATCTGGTGTGATTCAACCTAGTTGCAGTCCTTTCTCTTCTCCTGTTGTTCTTGTGAAAAAGAAAGATTGTTCCTGGCGCATGTGCATAGACTATCGTGAGCTGAATAAGCACACAATTAAGGATAAGTATCATATTCCTTTGATTGAAGAGTTGATGGATGAGTTACATGGTGCAGCATGGTTTTCTAAAGTTGATTTGAGGTCAGGATATCACCAGATCAGGATGTACCCTCAAGATGTTCATAAGACAGCATTTAAGACTCATGATGGCCATTATGAGTTTGTTGTAATGCCTTTTGGGCTTACAAATGCCCCCTCTACATTTCAGGGGTTAATGAATGATATTTTTAGGAAATATTTGAGAAAATTTATACTGGTCTTCTTTGATGATATTCTCATCTACAGTAAAACTCTTCAAGATCATCTCTGCCATCTTCAAATAGCTTTTCAGTTACTACAAGAACATACACTGTTTGCTAAAAGGAGCAAGTGCGCTTTTGCTCAACACAGGGTAGAATATTTGGGGCATTTCATTACTGTCCAAGGGGTGGAAACTGACCCTAAAAAGATCTCAGCTATTGTGCAGTGGCCACAGCCCAAGAATGTTTTTGAGTTGAGGGGATTCTTGGGATTAACAGGTTATTATCGAAGGTTTGTTAAAGGATATGGTGCAATTTGTAGACCTTTGCATGATTTGTTAAAAAAAGATGGGTTTGAGTGGAATGATGCAGCGACTGTAACTTTTCAAACTTTGAAGGAAGTAATGACTCATCCACCAGTTTTGGCTCTCCTTGATTTTGACAAACAGTTTGTGATGGAGACAGATGCATCTAATTTTGCTGTTGGAGCAGTATTGATGCAGGAAGGTCATCCTATTGCTTATATCAGCAAAACACTGGGACCTCGACATCAGGCATTGTCAGCTTATGAAAGAGAGTTATTAGCTATTGTACATGTTGTGACTAAGTGGCAGCACTATTTGCAAGGTCGACACTTTTTGATTAAGACTGATCATTGCAGCTTGAAGTATTTGTTGCAACAGAAAATTACTAGTTCCAGTCAACATGCATGGCTTACCAAGTTGATGGGGTTTGATTATGAAATTGTGTATAGAAAAGGAAAAGATAACATTGCTGCTGATGCTCTTTCAAGAGTCAATTCTCATGATATCTCCCTTATGGCAATTTTTGCAATCTCTTCTGATCTATGGCTAGATATACAGGATTCTTGGGCAACTGATTCTAAGCTGCAGGATATCATTAAGGGAATAATTAATGGTACACTGCAGAACTCACACTATTCTTGGCAGAACAATCAGTTGAGGAGGAAGGGCAAGTTGGTTGTTGGTAATAATGTCAATACGAGGGAGAAAATAATCAGCTTGTTCCATGATGGAGCTTTGGGTGGTCACTCTGGAGGTTTAGCAACTAAGAAAAGGATTTCTGCTATTTTTTATTGGAAGGGGATGGAAAAACAAGTTAAACAATATGTAAAAACTTGTCATACTTGTCAACAGAAAAAGTATGAGACAGTGGCCTCTCCTGGTTTACTCCAACCAATTCCAATTCCTGATGGTGCTTGGAAGCAAATCACCATGGACTTCATTGAGGGATTACCATTTTCCCATGGAAAATCAGTAATTTTTGTGGTGGTTGACAGGTTCTCTAAATATGCACATTTCATGAGTTTGGCACATCCATTTACTGCTTCAATGGTGGCACAACAGTTTTTAGACACTGTTTTCAAATTACATGGTCTTCCAGAATCGATCATTAGTGATAGAGACAATATCTTTACAAGCACATTCTGGCAAGAGTTATTCAAACTTCAAGGTGTTGCTTTGAATCTGTCCACAGCATATCATCCTCAGAGTGATGGGCAGACTGAAGTGGTCAACAGGGTGCTTGAGGTCTACCTAAGATGTGTAGCTGGTGATAATCCTAAAAGTTGGTCAAGATGGTTGTCCCTTGCAGAATGGTGGTACAATACAAAGTACCATTCTTCCATTCATTCTACTCCATTTGAAGCCTTATATGGGTATCCACCACCACTCCATTTACCTTATATTCCAGAAGGTACTTCTGTTGCTGCTGTGGATACCAGTCTACAGACTCGAGAAGACATGAAAAGACTCTTGAAGCACCATTTAACAGAGGCACAATCGCGAATGAAACTTCAGGCTGATAAACATAGAAGCGAGCGTAGATTTCAGATTGGTGACATGGTGTATCTGCGTTTACAGCCTTATAGACAGAACTCGCTTAGTGAGAAGCAGTACAACAAGTTATCTCCGAGATACTATGGTCCTTATAAAGTCTTGGATCGCATTGGCCAAGTTGCTTACAAGTTGGATCTCCCTGCTAATTCGCAAATTCACAATGTCTTTCATGTATCCCAGTTGAAGTTGAAGTTGGGGCAAAAACATTGTATTGGCACTCAATTACCTTGTGCAAGTGAAGCATTCGAGCTTGAGCCATTGGCCGTTTTGGACAGGCGTACTATTAAACGTCATAATCAGGCTGTTACACAGTGGTTGGTTCAATGGCGGGGTTCCTCTCCAGATGATGCTACTGGGGAATTTGCTTTTGACTTGCAGAAACGTTTCCCAGGATTTGACATTGCAGCACAGCCTTGGGGTCAAGGCTCGACTGAAGGAGGGAGTTTTGATACGTGTAATTAGTAAACGGTGTGTTTTGCTCGGCGCGTGCAAATCAATCGACGAGATTCAAATCAGTTAGTTGGCGCGAGAAGTGGAAGGAAGCTGTTGAAGCAGTTATTCATTGTTCATTCTGTTTCTTTCTGTTTAGCGTTATGTTTTTAGCAGTTTTTGTTGTAAGATCATCGAGAAGCCTTAGTTTTGTGTAAAGGGCAATCTCGGCAAACAATTGTACTCACTTTTTGGAAATTAATAAAATTCTCCTTTTCTCTCCAGTGTACTCTCCTTTCTTTCCTTGACAGTTACTTAGCCTGTGAAGGTGGTTCTCGGAAGGAATCCTTGAATCCTTCTTTCCCTGAATTGACTCCAACCAAATCTTCTCTTATCAGACGAATGTTAAGTAAAATGTTATAATTAGATGTACAATTGATCTTCAAATTAAACAAGGAAAAGTTTTGTGGACCAGTTAACTATGATTATGATTTTGGCCACCATGCAAAAGTAACTCTATTGGATGGATAAGTACTCTACTTAACATAAAAATAAGGTTTTTGTCGCATCCATTCTATACATTCACTCTCTAATTACATCAATGATCAAACGTTGTCAATTATTAATATCTTACAAATATATATGTGTACAATCTTTTTCTTTTCTTTTTAAAAAAGAAAGGCATTAAAGTTAATTAATTAACATCGCTAGCCGTCTAGGTAAGAATTCCAACTATTCTATATACGTTGCAATAATCTCCCTTTTCTTATTTGAATTCAATTACAAAATCAAATAGATTTTGACTGACAATATCCGAAGCGTTTTTATAAAAATAATGATTAATTAATAAATTATATATATAGAATTAATAATGCAATACAAAAGAATATTTTATAAAATAATTTTGAATAATATAATATGTAAAAAATTATTAGTGTGGTAATATCACACATTGGTTAAGTTTAACATCTTAATATTCAAGCTGGGTCTTTTCATTCATTGACAATTGATTTTAGGTTGGATGCTTAGCAAACATAGTTTTCGGATCTGACACAGCGGAACGTATTCAATTTAGAAACACACAGATAACTCAGAGAAAACTCAGAGAAGATAAATTTGATAAAGTTATTGAATTGATTGATTAACCTCAAATGTAGGGTTTACGACCTTTAAATAGTCTTTGAAAATAATGAAAATCAAATAAAAATAGAGAAAGCCCAAAAACAGTCCAAACGAGCCAAAATAACAAAAGTGATAAAACTAAAACTCACGACAGAAAACTGTAACGGCTTTTTTAAGCCCTAAACGAAGGTTTGAACCGCTGTGCATTTTAGTATGTCGTAGTCAACTCGAAACCCTTTCCGGAAAGGTATTATAATAGTCAAACCGACTTACGGTTTGAAAGTTATGGCCAGTTTAAGTTGTTCCACTAGCAGGAACTTCAAACCCAAAATCCAAAACGTTACACGCCATTTCGAACAGACTTCTGACGGTCCATACGATCCATAAATGATATATCTAACTCATCCGCATTAGAATCTGCACGTGTTAGCTTTATAACTGATAGTTGAATCGTGTCCGTGAGGTTATAGGTTTAAGACTAAGTCTCATTGATTAATTTTTTTCTAAAAAAAAAAAAGGTAATTAGTTTGTTTGGTACGTACATAGGTATCTTTTTTAAAGTAATTTTTAGTTTATGAGTTGAATCCTCGTTCTATACTTCTATGCTTGGCAGCAAATTATTTAAATTTTATTGAGATTTGAAATGTATCATTCGAAAAAAAATGAATTAATTACTTTTAGATGAAAAATGCATATAAAGCGGTAATTTAGTCTAATTTAGTTTTGTTTAGCTCATTTACTCGTTTGGCATCGTTTCCGTTTCCTATTTTCTGTTGTCAATTTTTTGTTTTTGAAAACAAAACAGTGAAAACATGTTTAGCAGGCTGTTTCCGTTTTCAAAAATTTTGGAAACAGAAACAGTGTTTTGGAAAAAAGTGGATGCAAGAATTTTGTGTTTTCATGTTTTTCCAAAACATTTCCAAAACATAGGAGCACAATGATTAACAGTAACTCACATGTTTTTTAACCATTTTTTTAAACTTTTTTATTTAAAAACATACAACCAAATTATATATCCAAACATGTTTTTGTTTTAAAAAATTGATAGCGCAACAAAAACAAAACGAAAACGAAACAAAAACAAAAAACAGAAAAACGAAAACGATACCAAACGACCCCTATTAATTGATTTAGTTTTCTATTTCTAGAAATATTGTAATATCATATGTACATATTGAAAATTATTTTATTATTAGTTATGTGTTATTATACAATGCACTGACAGTGTAAATTTTGGGCTACACAAGCGAGGTGAGATATTGATACATACCCATTTTCTTAATTAATTTTGTGTTTAAAATTCAAAACTTCCCTAAAGACACATGTCAACCCCTAAACCCCGCATGTATAGTCTACTAAACTCTACCGACAGTGTATTGTATAATTACCCATTAATTATATGTTATAAACATATAAAAGGAGATGCTATCATCTTATAAGAATTACTCGTACATGGCGTTGCTCTTCACTAGAACAGCTGCTCTGCAACACTTTGCTTCAGGCCAAGCATTATTATCATAACTAATACTACCAAGAGCGCCAGACCTAACTCTCCATTTTTTTTTTAAAAAAAATAATATATCATTTATGCATACGCTTTGAGAACAAAACCCTTGTCTTTTGGATTTTTTTTTAAAGGCAAAGGATGATGTTATTCATAAATGGGAAAAACACAAAAAAGTACAGTTACAAACAAGAGAAGAACTCAAAACAATCAGCAAAGCATACCAGTACAGGTGGATACAAAAGCAAGCAAAGATAAACACAGCCAGCACATTAGCAAAAAATCATACAAAACAGCAAAACTCGGACAAAACCTCCCTTATCAAGTGCGTACACCACCTGAATAGCCTCTCAAAAGGTGTGGCAAATACTAAAGGTTGAGATAGTTCATCCAATGGAAAATATGTGTTGTCCACTTTCTAAAACGCCATGGAAATCCATCAATTTTCCATCTAAACAATAGCAAATTTTTAGGCACAAAAAGCTATAAGCGCAACCCTCTGGTGCAAAATCAATTGATACTTTTTTCGGTTAGAAATATAAAGCCAAGTAATTTCCAATTGAGCATCGTT
The DNA here is from genome assembly GCA_001974825.2 of Corchorus olitorius. NCBI lineage: Eukaryota > Viridiplantae > Streptophyta > Magnoliopsida > Malvales > Malvaceae > Corchorus > Corchorus olitorius. The sequence goes on from AWUE01024363.1 coordinate 18,563, forward strand.
TCCAAGCCAAAAAATCTCTAGAGTCCTCCACCAACTGGTACTCCTCAATACTATCTTGGAACTACTTCTACTGGCCTAAGACTCCTCCTCAATTCAACCTTCCACTTCCATATCTTACCAACATAGATCCCAAACTCCACAGCACTAATCGCACATCTAAATCCACCAGTTCTCAAAATTCCAACAGAAACCATATATCTCTGCTCCACAGCCGCTAATTCCAATGAGAAAAAAAAAATCCTCAATCAAAGTCAAGAAAAGTCCTCCAATTCCAATTCATGTCAGAAACTATGGTTGTGCTGAAAGAAAACATAGGCAAGTCGTGGAAACAGGTCTTGCACTTATGAATCATGCCTCAGTCCCACTAAAATATTGGTATTTTGCCTTTCATGTCGTAGTCTACATCATAAATGGACTACCGACACCAAGATTAAACCATAAAAGCCCATACGAAATTATCTTTCATGAAAGCCCAATTATGACAGTCTTCGCACTTTTGGCTGTCTATGCTACCCTTGGCTCCGCCCCTATGCTGCTCATAAGCTTGATCCTAGGTCAACTAAGTGCATCTTCTTGGGATACAATAAATTACATAAAGGTTACCGCTGTCTTGATTTTTCTAATGGCAAAATCTACATCTCACACCATGTCATTTATGATGAACAGGTTTTTCCATTCCAAGTGAGCTCTGGTCCAGTGGCCCCAATACCAACATCCAGTCTAGTGACACCAGCAACCACCATTTCACCTATGGCAATCTCAAGAGTTGAAAACCAAACAATCTCAAAGCCAAAACCGTTACCTATTTCACCAAAAATTACCACCCAAGCCGAAACAATAAGCAAACCAATTGAAGAACACACACCAGCAACACCCGACATTACACCAAACCAAAACATGCCAACCAAAACAAGCAACAAAATCACCACAACCGAAAATATTCCAACACCCCCGAACAAGCAACAAAATCACCAGGCCTCTCATTGATTGTAGATCTCACCAAATACAATCAACAACCACCAAAACTAGCAACCCAAAAACCAACACATCGAATTGTTACAAGGTCTCAAATTGGAAATCTCAAACCAAAACCCAAATCTTCGCTCCATGTGACCAACATTCAAACAGAACTGACCACTATTTCTCAAGCACTAAAAATACCTGAATGGAGGCAAGCAATGACAGATAAGTACAATGCCTTGCTACAGAATGGAACTTGGGAATTAGTCCAAGAAATTGGCTCAAAACATTGTGGGATGCAAATGGGTTTTTCGCATTAAACGGAAAAAGGATGGTACAGTCGAAAGGATGAGTACGATTGAAAAGATGAAAGCAAAGTTAGTCGCTAAAGGCTTCCACCAACGACCCGAGATTGCTCCCATGAGACATTCAATCTGGTGATCAAGTCTCAAACCATTCGGCTAATCCTTTCATTGGTAGTGCAAAATAACTAGCCAATCAAGCAATTGGATATCTCCAATGCCTTCTTACATGCGAAAATGGATGAAGTTGTGTATATGGAACAACCATCAGAATTTGTTGATCCCATTAATCCTTCATATGTGTGCAAATTTCTTAGATCATTATACGGGTTGAAACATGCACCTAGAGTTTTGTACAAATGCCTCACTGACAAACTTTCTGCACTCGGTTTTATTGGCTCGAAAATCGATTCCTCCTAGTTCTTTTACAACAAAGGCAACGCGCGTATCTACTGCCTCATTTATGTTGACGATATAATTGTCACTGGTTCGGACCCCAAGGTACTTGCCTCACTCATTAGTTCATTACAACAATCTTTTGCCTTAAAAGATTCAGGCAATCTAAGCTTCTTGTTAGGTGTGGAAGTGAATCGGAATTCAGAAGGCATGCATTTGTCTCAAAAGAAGTACATTTTTGAATTATTGGTGAGAGCAAAGATGGACAAGGCAAACTCAATTTCAAGCCCTTCTTGCTCGCAGCAAAGGCTGACAAAAAATGGTGGCACTACCTTTAGCGATTTAGCATTATACCGAAGCATAGTTGGGGGTCTTCAGTACTTAGCCATCACGAGACTAGATGTCTCCTTCTCGGTAAATTGTGTTTCGCAGTTTATGCATGATCCAATGTAGACCTGCTCAAGGGTCGGGCTACCCGCCCAGGCCCGAAGGCCCGCCCGCAAAATGGGAGCGTTTTGGCATAAATATTAGGCTCAAAAAATGGGCCTTGGACAAAAAAATAAAACCCGATTAAAAATGAGCCGGGCCCTGGTTTTGATGTTTAAGGTCCGAGCCCGGCCTGACTCGGCCCTTATTTATATATAAATAATATAATATAATATAATTAAATAATTATATTTATAAATGATAAAGTTGAATAATTTATATGTATACCTTAATTAAAACTTGTAAAACTTTATTAATGTTTAATCTTTTTAATAAAACTTTTTTTGATTTAATTTGTTATTGGAATATATAAATTTTAATGTTTAAATTTTATTTTTCATTAAAAATTTTAATTATGATTTTTAAAAAAATAAATAAATATGGGCGGGCTTGTGCGGGCCTTTGACGTGTGTTTGAAAATATGGACGGACCATGAACAAAAGTTGAGGCCCGTTTTTTGGGCCGGACCGGGTTTGGGCAAGCATAAATTCTACAAGTAGTAAGCAAAAGCTCAGCCCAAACCCGACCCAGCCCGGCCCATGAACACCTCTAATCCAATGGAAGCACACTGGTCTGCTGTAAAAAGAATATTGTGGTACCTTGTTGGAACATCAAACCATGGCTTGCACATCACCAAGCACTCCAACTCTCAAATGCTCTCATATTCTTACTCGGACTGGTACGGATGTCTTGATGATAGTCCACAACTTGTATAGCAATGTTCTATAGTTCCAATCTTATCTTATGGACTTTGAAGGAACAGAGGACAGTCTCACATTCTTCAACGGAGGTAGAGTACAAGGCGTTGGCTAGTGCCACTAGTAAGGTGTACTGGATTCAATCTGTGCTATTAGAAAATAGATTTCCATTGGCTATCAAACCAGTGCTTTGGTGTGATAATCTAAGTGTTACATATCTCACTGTGACACCCATTTTTCATTCAGGATCAAGGCATTTAGAAATTGATTTTCACTATGTTCGTGATAAAGTTATGAAGAAAGAAGTCTCTGTTCAATACATAGCAAGTGCAGACCAAATAGCTGACATCTTGACAAAGTCTTTAGCTCGGACTCGCTTCCAATTTCTTCGGACTAAGCTACGAGTTCTCCACAGCCCTCCTAGCTTGAGGGAGGGTGATAAGGATAAACAAATTGATTAATCTTCTGTTTATACCTTAGCGTAATCCCTGGTATATATTATCTGATGATTGTATAGCTCTCCTAGTACATTTGTAACTCTTTACCAAGTGTAAACTCTTGTATATAAGTTTACCACAATCAATAGAATACTTGCTTCATTCCATTCTTTCAGTTTTATCACCCTCAACTGTGGGCTCATGATGTTGCTGACTTCTGAATTGATATTGTGGCTTGGCATTTCGAGTGAAGCGTCTGTCAAAATCATTGTTCCTGACATCCTAATATAACTTGTTTAATGCTAAAAAAGAAATTTGGTTACTAATTAAATAAGGCTACATATATATAGAAAAATATAGAAACTGATATCATTTACTTGGTGTTGCGCCAAAAATCTCTTACTAGAGTTTTCGCGGAAAATTCTTTATGACAGCATAGGGGCGTGCCAGTCAATTTGCTGAAATTGACAAAGAGGTTGTAAAAACTGGATTTGGTGCGCGGAGCAGCAGATTGAAAGATCAGAGCGATTGGTGGGGACTGGATCAAAGTCACACCGGAGCATTTAAATCATTGGATCCACATACAAGTTGTTCTTCATAACTGGGCCTTTTTCTTCTTCCTTTGATTGGATCAGATCTGTGAGATCTGTTTTTGATTAATTGGATCAGATCTGTGAGATCTTCCTTTGATTGTTATTTATGAAAGAAAAACACGTGTACAGTGTTTTTATATCCGGAGACAAGATTGAAATAAGAGAAAAACACTAAAAGAGTGTTTGGATGTCCTGAGACAAGATCTAAACAAGAAAAATATGAAGAACGAGTAAGAACTCGTGATGAACAAAGGGAAAATGGCGCAGAGCCAGAGAAAAAATAAGCACGGAGCTTGGTTTTTTGCGCGGAGCAAGTTTGTAGCTTCAGGAGCTGCTTTTTGAGATGAGTGATATCTGTTTGAAGCCTTGGAATGGCTTCCTTTATATAGGGGGCGGTAGGGGTGTAAATGAGATGACACTACTCGTGAGCTTCTCGGGCTCGACTCGTTTTTTATCGAGCCGAGCTCGAGCTCGAGCTACTCGAGTAGTAAGTCGAGCCGAGCTCGAGCTCTTTACTATCCGGCTCGAATAGCTCGCGAGCTTATCGAGCTTTTGTTTGTAATGTGTAACTTTTTTTTTTATTTCTTATACGTTTAAGACCATTCATGTTATTTATATATATAGAATGACAAAAAACCCATATTAGTCTTGAAATTTACACATTTACCCATATATATATATATATATATATATATTATCAAAACCCTAGAAGTTATTAATAGAAAAAATTCCTAACTAACAGCCGCCCGACTCAATCTCTTCTTTCTCTTCCATATCCACATTTTTCTTCTTTTTCATCCTCAACGTTTCTTTTCTTGGGTTTCATTTCAACTTTCCCTTGTTCTTTTCTTCATTCTCATCCAACTTGGTTTTCTTGTTCTCATCCACATGTTATAAATATGGCTCATGTTAGTTTCGGTTCTTACTCTCATTCAAGATTTCGATTCTTCTCAAATCTAAGGATGCACAAATCATCTTCCTCTCTGATCTAGTGGCTCCTATTGGGCTCTTCTAATTTGTTTAATTTGTTTGAAATTTTGTTTGAAGGATGTGAAATTCTGTTGTAGAAGATAGGTTGAAAGAATCTGCAGGTTTTTTTAGTTAATAACCTTATAGTTCAGAATCTGGAAATTTTATTTATATTTCTAGTAATATTGGAAATTTAAAATTAGCTTGATAAATTGATAATTTGAAAAGAAAAAGCAAACCTGGTATTGTATCGATTTTTTTTTTTACCAGAGGAAAAATGATGGATCTATATATTTTTATTTTTGAATTTTGATTGAGGTTTGAGAATTGTAGAGAAAAAAAAATAGATGAGCCTTCGGTAAAAACACCGAGCCTTTGAGCCGAGCTCGAGTTTATGACGAGCCGAGCTCGAGCTTGAAATATTAGTATTCGTCGAGCTCGAGCCGAGTTTCGAGCCGTGAATTTTAGAGTCGAGCCGAGCTCGAGCTGAGCATTACTCGGCTCGGCTCGACTCGATTACACCCCTAGGGGGCGGCATGGGCCTTGAAATTAATGGGCTTGACTTGCTGAAGAAGGTGAACTCCTCCTCCTAGGTAGATGACAACTTCCAGGAAGGTGCAGTGAAACTTCTTTTTTCTTCTGATTGCTTCCAACTACTGAGGAAATGGAAGAAAAGGATGCCAGGGCGTCACACTCTTGGATGGGTGATGGAAATCTTCCTCCTAGATGGTTGATGGATAATTCTTCCTTCTTCCCATCACACTTCAGCATGCCTTCGTTGCTTCTTTTGTGCTGAAATCAACAAATTTGACTAAGTAGTAGCAAACTGACATCATGACTTGGACTTTGAACATCAAGGCCACGAAATTAACCTTACTTAATCATACTTAGCTCTTCAAATCATGAAAATAACACTTAGGTGTTGTTTGATAAACCATTGAAAATTTTCAAACCATTGAAAATGAAAATTTTCAATGCTTTAATTTTTTCAATGCGTTTGATAATCAATGCTAGAAAATCACTTAATTTAAAGTTTTCAATGAAAAAATATTGGAAATAAAAAGTAGGTCTAAGGTTACTTTTTCTATTCAACAATATTATTTATGGAAAGATTTAAACATTAATGTTATGTTCTTTCCTTTTATCAATAATTCTTTCCTTTTTAATTGTTACCAATGTATTTTTTAAATATTTTCATTCAAAAATATCAACAAAATTTTTTTTTCTTACATCTCACATTAAGTAACTTATCAAACAGTTTTTTCACCACAAATTCAGTATTAAATTCAGTAGCCATAAAGATTCAGTGCTTAAATTTTCAGTACTTAATTTAACAAACAGAACCTTAGTTAAGAAAATGGTTTAAACCGGGGTGAGAAAGCCATATGTCCTTAATTGAAAAGAATGCAAAAGTTGCAAATGAAGTCGGAATAAACCGAAATTTCACCAGTAGGCTTAGATTATCTCCATAAGACTATGGAAAAAATTCCAAGTGAATTCAAGCTCTCCTTTATGGTGAACTTGGTTTCACTCTCCAAAATGTCCTTAACTGAAAACCGGGAATAAGTTTTTACACCGATGTCAGAATAAGGTGAAATTTTACCAAGATGATCTAAATAGCCCAAGGATCATCATGGTATGCTCCTTGGTAGAAATCGCGGCCTCTAGCTTTCTCAATTGATCATATTTACCATTTTATCCTTAATTGAACAAAATGCAAAGTTGTAGTTTTGCCTCCCGGGGAGGGGAAAAGGGCTAGGTGGTTTCTCCATTATGCTAGGTCGACTATATTGAGAAGGCGTGAGGTTCAAAATCTCATGCCTCTCTCACGTAGGTAGTTGTTTCTCTTGCTGACAAACTTTAGCTCTCTGCCTCCTTTCTGTAGGAAGAGAAAAATATCTCTCCTCAGGGAAGAGGGCGGCCTCTCCTCTACATGGGATACGACTTTGGGCCTTATTATATTAGTCAATGAGATATTTTCCATCTCATGGGTTGATGGTAAGTAACTTCCCTTTTTACAGCTTGCCTAGTAGACAGCAATATTAAAAGAAACTGCTTCTGTTTGATTTTCTTTGACACTCTCCTAGGTAGGGGCGGCATAGATGTAATTTTTAATAATAATTATTCTGAAAAATGATTATTATTTATTTAATAATTAAAATTTCATCCCTTGCAATTAATTAAAAAATTTTCCTAATTCCATCAGAATTAGGGTGGTGCAAAAACCAAGTTTCTTTAGGATTTTTGATTAAATTCTGACCACTCATCTTAATAATATTTATGTGAAAACCAATTCACCCTCAATTTACAATTGAGGTATAAAAACTTGTAAAAGCAAAAAAATGTTGGAATCTTTGCAATAGTTTTTCAAGGATATCTTAGTCTTAGGATAATAATGGTCTATAGTTGAGAGAGGATTGATATATAGGTTATTAATTTCAATAGTATATAATAATTTAAAAGACAAAGGGTAGAAACAGATAGACAAAAGAAAACTTGTGTGCCCATCATGGCCATCTCCAAAATCAGCAGCTTTCTATAATTTGATGCCACACAAGACATTGAGTCCTCTCTTCAATCAATTTAATTTAATCGTTTTTCATAAGTTAAGTCGATCAGAGATATGCTTCTTAACTAATGATGATATTAATGATGATTATCTGAAGTGAAACTCCACTTGTCACCCTAGCTAGCTAGTTTCGAGATTAACACCACTAACTCTTATGATTTTTTTTTTCCATTTATTTAGTACTTATTTGGTATATTTATAAGTTAATTTTATTTGAGTCGGTCGTTTTTTATTTAATGATGTATTTAAACTGTTGCTTAAGAATCTAATTAAGGACTTATGTTTTGGGATAAATTATTTGCCTAGGGTTTTTCTCCTAGCAATCTCTGTTGTAAAATTTTAATTTGGTGTTATAGTTTTAGCTTTTTCATGAGATCAATATCTAACTTTTCACAGAAATAAAATCTGTTGCAAAATTTGTTGCATTTGACGGTAAAAGAAAAAAATTTTGAGTGTTTAAATTTTTGTGTCACGAAATTAATTGGTATGGATTTTATTTTTGCTAGAAAATATTTGGTGTTGGCGCCGTAACTGGAATTTTAACTACAATATTGAATTTTGCTACAAAATATTTTATTACAATTTAGAACTTTCACCTATTATATTTTCATTTTATAGGAAAATCCATCATGAATATCGTTGCGAAAATTACGATCAATTTTGCTACTGATGAGAGATATTGTTCGTAACATGCTCTCTTTCTAATAATTGTCATAAAATCGCGGCAAGGTTGTTGCAAATATTCTATTGCAATGTCCATTGCATGAATTGTCACTGGTTTTGCGACCACTTCTTGTGACGAATCGTTTTCGAACGACTTGACACAAAAAATTAGCCCCGTTTATTGCAATGGAAAATTGGTGACATTATTTCATCAAAATTTGTGACGGATTTTTCTATGGATTCAGGTTTCCATCATTATTGGTTATCTTTGTGGAAATTTTGCAACAAAATTTTCCGTTGCTGCAGTTTTTCTAGTAGTAAAGTGTAAAATGCCTCATAGCCCCATACTTTAAATTTTGCATGAAAAGATACCTAAACATAATTACCATAAAGAAGATTGGAAGTTATTGAAAATAAATAAAATATAATTAAACCAAGGGTAGTTATTTGATACACTGGTGGTGTAAATTTTGGACTCTACAAGCGGGTTGTGGAATTGACACATATCCATTTTTTGAATTAATTAAATTTTAAATATTTCAATTTAGTCCATAGAAGACACATATCACTCTTCAGGACCCGTTTATATAGTTTGCTAAATTCTACCAACGGTGTATTGTATTATTTGCCTTAAACTAATAAGTTCCTTCCTAGCCTTAAATACAAATGGCGCAAATGCCATACACATTACGTAATTCTCACATTTATCCACCATCATCCAACTTTTTCGCTTGTTTATATATTGACATTGAAAGAAAGTGAAATTGGTATATTCTTTTACTTTTTCTTTTTTGTGAAAACATATACTTGTGGTAATTATATATAATGTTATTAATAAGTAATACTACTAATAATTAATTAAGATTATATGCGCCCACTTTAAAGTAAAGACAACTTTAATTAACTTTCTTATTATTGCATGCAATAGACGAAGCATTAGAAAAACACAACAAAAGGTAATATAATATCTATGATTCCAAACAATCATAATGACAGAGACATTGAGTAGTAAAATTTGATCGATCATTTAAATCAGCTGTAATTTTTTTACAGGTGAACTCAGCCTGATGAGCTAAGTCATGATGCAAAAGATATCTTGGTTTTTTTTTTTTTTTTTTTTTTTAAGGTTTTGTTATCTTTTCTTCTCTCTTTTTTCCTGCTGATTTTGGTAGCAGTCTTTTCTTATTGAAAAGGTAGTGCAGTTGCTGACTGCTGAATAAAGGCCCGCCTATATTTGTCCATAACATCATGGGTCTCAATTAGAACACACATACCAGATTGTAGAAAAAGATAGAATACAAATTGCTTCATCCAATCTCCATATATTCCAATACTCTGTATAATTAATAGTAATAAGAAAATTTCGAGTATCTCAATGCGTATATCTGTGACTGTCCACTCCATGATATAAGTGATTTTAAATTCGGTAATTAAAAGAATTTATATGTAAATTTTTCATTTTGTGTTTTCTCACAAATTGATAATAATTGAGTGATTACTGATTAAGTACTGTATCAAATTACTTCTCCCAAAACTTGTACTATAAGACAAAAATGTATGATTTTTACTATAGAAGATTTATACTACATTTTCCTATCTATAAGTATAGTAGTGTTACCAATAAAAAGAACAAAAGTTGGACAAAATGAGCAGTGAACATCAGCAAGTTGGTGGCTAGATGGGTCTCCCCTATTGATTGAATCTAATGATAACTAAGTCAAAACTTTGACTGTACTTTTCTTAACTAGGGGTAATTGATTGATCCAAAATATGTTGGCCAATGGGTGTGTGGCCCTAATTTCCAATGACTCACTGATTGAGATCACAAAGGCATGCACATTATTCTTTGCATTATTTTCACTCATCAAACTGAATTTATACATAATATCAAGAAGTTTCTCTAATATATATATATAGATGGAAAAGATATATAGCTACTATTTCATACATTAATTTAATTAGCTTAAGTTTTATTTACTGATCGATGTATCATGTAATTGGTGGGTACTGCTTTTTGATGAAGAGAGTGGATTTCATTTCATTCAAGTGCTTTATCTTCTTAGCTATTGCAATTGCATCCTACCACAAAAAATATTATTACAAGAAAAAAGAAATTGTTATGATAAAGAAGAGAAGGAAAAGTAAATGCTAGACAAAGAGATATTTGGGATAAAGCCATAAAAAAGCCAACCAAACCAAAGCGGCAAAGCCCCAAGGTTAAGTCATGACTTGTTTCTAACCCCTTTTCTCCTCTTATTGGTCTTCTCTCTATTATTAATCCCTCTGTAGAAATCGACATTTCCTCGTTTTTCAGCTGCTACCCTAAAAGCTGCCCCACTTCTTTTTTTTTTTTTTTTGAAAAAAAGAAATTTAATTTTTTCTTACAAACATATATATTAATTTATGTGCAATTCCTTATCAAAACGTGCCAGCATCAAATGATTTGAAAAAGTAGGATCAAGTGACTCCAAGTCACTGCAATTTTTTTCTTTTTCTTTCCGAAAATCTACTGCTGGGGTACCTAACACACAATATATAAATATTATAGGAGATAAGATAAAGAAAGGAGTGTCCAAAAAAGCAAAAACAATTTTATCAAACAGTTAATTTATTTTCTTTTTCTTTTTCTTATATATGACAACCAATAGGAAAGTAGAAAAAGCCCATATTTTAGAAGAAAAAATTAAAGAGACAGAGTGAGAAATAAAGTGGGTATCATTTTTTTTGGGCTTTGGAGTTGAGACTGGAGAGAGTCTTGAAACCACATCTCTTTCTTTCTTTTTAGTTATTATCATCATAGTATATATATAATATATATTTATTGATATATACTGAAAAGGAAGAAAAATATAGGGGAAAGAAAGAATTTAGAGTCTGACAAGAGATCAGCAAAAACCCAAAGGGCTAAAAAGAAAAGAGATTTAGTAGTATTTTTCATCCATGATAGACATTTAGACAGAACGTGTGTGTGCTCTGAGATGCATCTTCTCGTGTGTTTTTAGCCATAATTGGATTGGAATATGGTACTTTCCCTCTCTCTCTCTCTCTCTCTCTGCAACAACAATATCCCCTTTGATGGGTTCCTTTCCTTTTGTTTTACTAATATTTTATTTTCAGAAGCTGATCTTTTCTTTGATGGGGTTTTTTGTGTCACTCTTGATGAGCAAATCTATCATCTCATTTCCTTAATTTTTTTCCCTTTGTTTCTCTCTCTCTCTCTCCCCCATCTCTTTCCCTCTGTCTATATATAAACAACTTGCCTCCATATTTTACATCTTTCTCTTTTCTCCTCTCCAAGTTTTCAGCTAATTCAGATCAGGATTATATTTCTTTCTAAGTTTATATTTGTTACTCTTTTTTCCAGGTCATATTCATATATGTTTCAGAAAGCAAGGTCAAGTTGGAATGAATTGAACATGAAAAATGGGCTGATCAGGATTCGTTAACTTCAAGTCAAGCTCTAGTGCTGCAGAGATTTTCTTTTTCGTGTCTTTACAAAGTTCTTGGCTCTTTTATAAAATTTGGGAAGTTTCCGTACACTGCAACCAAGTGAAGTATATTTTAATTTGTTTTTGGGGTTGGGGCTTTCAAATCAAGATGGCGACGTACTTTCATGGGAGCTCAGAATTCCAAGCTGCTTCGGCTGCTGCTGCTGCTGCTGCTACACCTGATGGGACGATGCACACTCTCTTTCTCATGAACCCAAACTACGTACCCGTACCCTACTCTGACACACCTCCTACTTCTTCTGCCACTAATATGTTCTTCTTGAACCCCGCCGGCAACGCGCTCAACCCTTCTAGTTTACCTCACGCGCCACCTCCTTCCCATCATCCTCACCAACTCCTCGGCCTCCCTCTCCCGACACCCACTTCGGATGATCCCAGCCGTCCATCTCCTCTCCAAGGTATAGTCTCCGGTATCCACTACAACCTGTGGGCAGGCTCCAATAATATCGATCATCAAAATAATTCACCTGGAACTGGAAGTAGCCATCATCAGGTTGTGTCGGCAGCGGCTGCAGGGAGTTCGGGTGGGGCCCAGGACATGGCGTCGCAGCTGGGGTTACGTCGTGGGGGGCCGGTGGTGTCACCGAGGCAAGGTTTGTCACTGAGCCTATCGTCCCAGCAGCAGCAGGTGCCTTATAGGTCAAGTAATAATGTTGAGACAGATCATATGCAAGGGCAAATATCGGTGGCGGCGGATGAGATGAGGATATCGGCGGGGAACTCGGCGTCGTCGGTATCGGTGGTGTCGAATGGGATTAATAATCCAGGTGGGGTTCAAAGCGTGGTGATGGGATCCAAGTACTTGAGAGCAGCGCAAGAGCTTCTTGATGAAGTCGTGAATGTGGGGAAAGGGATAAAGAGTAGTGACGTGTCTGAGGGGACCAAAGAGAGGATAAAGATGAACAAAGAATCGGTGGCGGCAGCTGAGGCTTCGAGTGAAAATGGGGCTAAACGTGGACCTGAACTCACCACCGCACAAAGACAGGAACTTCAGATGAAGAAGGCTAAACTTGTCAGCATGGTTGATGAGGTACTTTCGAATTTCGATCCATATATAGTTAGTTATAGCTTATTTTCTTTTCGACTATACTTTTAAACCCTTTTTTTTTCTCTTCTTTTAATAACTTCTATTATCAAATATTTGATTATATTACATATTGAATTCAATATCATCCCATGAAACACTCTGCAAATTAACACTACTATATGTATTAATTTCTTGAAGACTTGAAAAGTTATTTCTGCATAATAGTTTACTACCCAATCATGGAAATTCAGTTGTAAAACTTGGCCAAATGATGATTTAATTACTGCTAAGGAATGTAGTGTTCTATATATTTATTAGTAACTCAGTCTCAGAATTCATGCAGGGAAAGAATTCCATTTTGTATACAGTTTTACCTAAGCCTAAGATTATAGCTATATATACCCTCTAATGGAAAATGATCAAAATATACTAATGAATAGTTTCGAAACCTTTTCCGTGCTCGATATTGAATAGACAAGATATTGTTTAATATAATAAATATATATACAGAATTGGTTAGTTTTGGGACCCTCTTAGTCATGATCAAGCATTCGAAAGAAAAACGTTGAGCTGTCATAAAAAAACTTGTGGCGAGTGTTTCTCTTTTCTTTTTATCCCTTTCATATCTTTATGTTTTTTCTTATGGTTTCTGTTGCTTCACTAGGCGTGCAAGCTTGGTCTAGAGGTAATACGGTTCAAACTAGAAATGGGTCCATTTAGCTGCAAATTCTCTATTTCACTTAAGACAAAAAAAGCTTTGGTACTATATTGAAAGTGATTTCTACTTTATATTTGGAAATATTAAAAATGTTACTAGCTTTTTTTTTTTTTTTAGATAAATTTTTATTACTATGTATTTTTTTTTTTCTATTTGACTGATTTTGTTTTTGTTATGGTGATGAACTTGGAACTTGGAAGGTGGAGCAAAGATACAGGCAATACCATCACCAAATGCAAATTGTAGTTTCTTCGTTCGAGCAAGCAGCTGGATTTGGTGCGGCGAAATCATACACTGCCCTTGCTTTGAAGACGATTTCGAAGCAATTCCGTTGTCTTAAAGATGCAATAGCTGGACAAATCAAGGCCACGAGCAAGAGTTTAGGGGAAGAGGATTGCTTAGGTGCAAAAGTTGAGGGTTCAAGACTAAGATTTGTTGACCATCAGCTTCGACAACAGCGGGCGCTGCAGCAATTGGGAATGATCCAACACAATGCTTGGAGACCCCAGAGAGGATTGCCTGAACGAGCTGTTTCTGTTCTTCGTGCTTGGCTTTTCGAACATTTCCTTCATCCGTACGTACTTCAATATCTTTTTGTTCACCAATAAATTGTGAACTCGAAAATCAGAGATTACCAATATTCTTATAAACTTAATTGTGTCTGCAGGTATCCTAAAGACTCAGATAAACACATGCTTGCTAAACAAACAGGGCTTACTAGAAGTCAGGTATGTGTATTGCTCATCAGTCATCAGTCATCACTTAAATTTCCATATATTGTTTTTCTTTTATCATTATTCTTCGTCTTGAATTCATTGTCGTAGGAACGATATTAAATTAGTTTGGTATATATTTAACTTGAAATGCAGGTGTCAAACTGGTTTATAAATGCTCGAGTTCGGCTATGGAAGCCAATGGTTGAAGAAATGTATCTAGAGGAAGTGAAGGAACAAGAAAGGAATGGAAGTGAAGACAAAAGTGAGCAAAAGGATCATTCAGGGTCTGCAAGTTCAAGCGCACAGCAAGAGAGTGGATCACTTAATAAGATGGATCATCAAGTTCTTAAATCTCAATCATCAAGGCCTAACAAATCCATCAACCAAATCAATACTTCCTCAACTGATCAATTCTCGAACTCCACAATCTCCACATCTCCCAATATGGGAGGTACCTCGCTTCTGCCTCCAACAGCCTTCAATCTTATTGGATCATCTGACCTAATTGATGTTAATAATGCTGCTCAAAGAAGTCCGAAAAAACCAAGGGGTATTCTTCATGACATGCACAACAATTCACCTAGTAGTATTCTTTCAATGGACATGGACATGAAGCAAGGTGAAACAAGGGAAATCAACATAAAGTTCGGCGACGAAAGGATGTCCAGCAAGGATAGTTATTCATTGTTCACCGGAACGCCTAATCATGGCGGCGGCGGATTTGGTGGTTACAGTACTATGGGAGAGATTGGGAGGTTTGATCCTGAACAGCTGACACCCAGGTTTAATGGGAACAGTGTTTCTCTCACTCTGGGTCTTCCCCATTGTGACAATCTTTCACTCTCTGGGAACCAACAAAACTTCTTATCAAACCAGAACATTCAACTAGGAAGAAGGTTAGAGTTAGGTCCAAGTGAATCTGATTTCTGTGGGATCAACACCCAACAAGCTTCCCATTCCAGCACCGGTTATGACTCCATTGAGTTGCACAACAGAAAAAGGTTTGCTGCACCATTGCTCCCAGATTTTGTGGCCTGAAACAAACCCAATTATTGGTCTATATATATCTACACATAATCTTTCCCTTCTTGAAACATTTCAGGTAAGTTAAATATGACTCTGAGTATATGTATCAACGAAGCGGAAGAACAGGAAAATAAGCCTTCTATTTGATCTATTTATATATATCTTGCTGGCTCTTATAGACAAAGAGATGCAGTCTACTGTAAAGAAAGAAGGATAGTATATAATATAGGGTAATTTATTATACCTGCGGTAGAAACAAGCTAGTAATCTTACATAGTTTAGGCTTGAATTAGTAAGGTTGGGCATTTGTATATCATATATTATATTGATACATTTGGATCAAATTGATATTTGAAAGATTTTATATATGGATATGCAAATTGGTTATTTGGTGCATGCATATAGAAATCAATATATAATATTCCATTCCATATCATGTGTATTAGTGTATATATGCATCCATTTCTAGTTTTTTTTTTTTTTTGACATCAAATTTCTAGGTTTTTTACATGCTTAATTTAACTGGTTGCATACGTGAGTTTGCATGGTGGTAGGACTTTTTCTAGCTATATAAAGTGTAACTATTTCATTCATGCCCAATATTCGGTCTATTTCTCCTTATGGTGACAATTCTAGGGGATTTTTTTTTTTTTGGCAACAGATAGGGAATTAAATTATATGATCATGTTCTGAATTGATTTTTTGAACAATATTTATGGAATATTGGAAAGAGTGGCTATATATATGTATAGGCACTTTTTTTAAGGACTAGTCTTCACTTCCACGTGCGTTGCACGTGACCCATCCTGGTTTTAGTAAATAATAAATTTAAGAATTAAACATTAAAAAATACAATGCTGACCCAATTGATCCAAATCCTAAATCCGAAAAATCCAGAATCCGAGTGACCTGAGGTCAAAATCCGAACCCGCCTGATCCGAGACCCAGTATACCCAAATGATCTGAACCCAGATGAGTAAAAACCCGAATGACCCGAAAAAATTATAAACTAAAATTATATTTTATTCAATAAAATCCACATTGTTATAATTTTAACCATTCTAAATTATCATTTATTCAAACCCAGCTGGGCAATAACCCGAGAAATTACCTGACTCATTTGACCTAGACTCAGATGATCCGAAACCCGTCCAACCCGCCCGATTGACTATTCTAACTTTATAAGTCAAATGAAATATTTGCATGTTACTTTTCTTTTTATTTTTAAAAACTTTAAATTCTTAGTATACACTCCAATACATTAAACTACCAATACACACTCCAAAAATAGAAAAAAGGTTAATCACAATAATTAAGTTTTAAATAAATAAATTTTTAACTTAATTAGTTTTAAAAAATGATGAGTAATTAATGATTAGTTTTAAACTTGATAATAATACTTTTATTAGTTTATATTATAATTGAAATGGATCCAGATTTAACAAAAAGTCTCAAATTTTTTAAAATTAAAATGGTAAAAATAAAATATTTATAATAATATTGAATTTAATTAAATAAAAATAGATTTTTTAGTAGAATAACGATAAAAGTTTATTTCTAAAAAAAATTGTAAAATTTAAAAAATTTCATTTAAGAAATAAATTTAAAAAATTCTTATATATATAAGTTTTTTAATTAAAATATTAAAATGGTAAAAATAAAATAGGTATAAGGATATTAGATTTAATTAAATAAAAATAGAGGTTTTAGTTGAATAAAACTGTAAAAGTATATTTAAAAAATTCTAATATATAAGTTTTTTAATTAAAATAGTAAAATGGTAAAAATTATAAAGATATTAGATTTAATTAAATAAAAATAGAGTTTTTAGTTGAGTGAAACTATAAAAGTTTAAACAATGGCATTTAAGAAATATTTTCGAAAAATAGGGATATAATGGGTAGTTCAAAAGTTTTACAGGTGAACGTACTTTTTAATATAGTATAGATTTACGTAGAAACAAGTTTTAATCAACTCGAGAAAAATTTGTTCAAATCACTTTATAAGTATTTTAAAAAATAAAATTAAAATAATTTTCAAAGAAATATATCTATACCTCTTACGCTCTTACTTATACTTGATATATACACAAATGTTAGGCCAAATCAGGGATGGAGCTAGCGGATGGCGGGGGAGTCGGCTGCTGCCTGTTAGACACATATTTTTTTATATTTTATATGTTAATTTGATTTGATTATGTGTCTATTTCTATGTACTTGATGTTTAATTTATTCATATTTATGTTTTAGGTACATATTGTAGTGTTTCAAGGCAAAAGGAGCTAATTTGGAGTTATTTAACAAGTTGGAAAATTTTGCTTCAACCTTCAGAAAGGTCGAACTCGACCTGCACCAAGGTCGAACCAGGAGGTGCTGGAGCAAATTTGGAAATTGGAAATAACGTGTGGGTTTCAACCTATTTTGGGCCAAAACTTTTCCCAACTGGATATTTCTACTTATTTTAGCCTAGGGAAAGACTCCAATACCCCAATACTTAATTTTGTTAGTTATTTTATTTATTAGGCAATTTTATAATTTTATAATTAATTATTTTAATTAGGTTAAAACCCTTATTTAAGGGGGATAGCCACCAAAAACGTTAGTTGTTATTTTTCTAAGTTTTAGGTTTAGTTTTAACGTTACTTTTGTTCTCTAGAGTCAAGAATGGAGAGATTCTTGGCTCTTTTGTAATTTTTCTTTTCTAAGTTAATTCAATT
>AWUE01024364.1:0-29857 GCA_001974825.2 Corchorus olitorius
CATACAAGTTGTAATTTTTCAACTAAGGTCATGGTGTGCTAAAACTTCAAGGTTTTTGGTAAATTAGGAAATTAAACTTAATTAACCTAAAACCTAAAATTTAAATTTTGGCTAAGTATACTAAATTGGCCAAAATTAATCAAACTCAAACCCTAATTCATCCAAGCATGCCGCCCAATTTGCAATTTTTGCAATTAAGGGCTCAGCATGCTAGGGTTTTCTAAATTTCATCAATTAGGATGTGCACGTGTGAAATTAAACCTAATTTCATGTGTTTGGGACCTGATTTGATGTAAATAATTGGCTAAAAACAGCAATTTGGCCGAAACCCTAAGGATATGGTGAAATTGAATGCCGCCCACATTGCAATTTGTGCAATTTAGGCCTCGGCACTCTAGGGTTTCTAAATTCTATCAAATTGGGTAGTGCACGTGTGAAATTAAACCTAATTTCATGTATGTAGGGCCTGATTTAGTGTTAATTCTTGTCTAATTTTATCAATTGGGCCAAAATTAGCAAGAATTTCAACCTAAAAACCTAACACTATGCCGCACAATTTGCAATTTATGCAATTGAGGGGATGCAGCATACTAAGGCACTAAAATTGCAAAAAATTAAGGCTCCTATACTTTTAATTAGGACTTAATTTTATGATTAACCCCCCGAATATTTGGCTAATTTAATCAATTTGGCCAAAATTCCCAAAATTACATAAACCCTAAAGACTGAATTGAAGTTGCCGCCCAAAAATTCAAATTCATCAATTGGGAGCCACGGCATGCTAGGGTTTATGGTCCTTGTCCAATTGGGTTTAGGGTTGATCTAATCCTAACCTAATTTCATAAGGAAAACACCCAATCCTAATCCAATTTGGCTAAACTAAAGTCCTAAACCTAATAGGATTTGTGATTTTAGCCAAATAAGGCCAAAATTGCCACCTAGGGTACCAAGATTGGGGGTCGACTAAAACAGCCCCTATGTCGACATGATCAACATGATTTCATGCCATGGAATCCAAATTTCATGCAACAACATGTTCACCTAAAGATCTATGGCAAAAATTTAAGTCCTAGGCCGAAAACTATGTAGTTTTTACTAAGGATTTTTGCCAATTTCTTTACTAAATTGATTTGATTTCTAAATCAAATTTTTACCTAAAATTACAGCAGCCATATCATACCAAAATCATCATCAAATTCGACCTAATCATGGCAATTGAAGCTAGGGTTGGCGGCATAAAGGAAATTGTTGAACTTAAGTGCAAAAATTAAAAAGTTCATGAACAATTACCTTGATTTTATGCCGATTTGGGGTCAATCACCATGGACTTGAGCTTAGGCCTTGTTTGAGTCAATTGGTAGCTGCCATCATGGGAGTTTGATCCAAATTGTTTGATTCTTGCCAAGGATTTGGAAGCCTCCAAGAACAAGGAGCCGCAGCTTGAATTACTTGGCATGAGTGATGATTTTTGGTGATGATTTTTGTTGCTACCTTGATCTTTGGAAGCCATTAAAGCTTGAAAAAGTTGCTGGAAAATTCGGCTAAGTATGGTACCAAGGAGGGGTGTCGACGTTGGCTAAAAATTAAAAGGAAGAATTTCGGTCCGAGACCAATTTCCTTATATACAAGCTTAACTTCTTTTAATTCAAGGACTTAAGCTTGGGGGGGCATTGTTTATACCTCAATTTACAATTGAGGGCAAATTGGTCTTATCATAATAATAATCAAGATGTGTGGTTATGATTAAATCAAAAATCCTAAAGAAAGTAGGTTTCTGCACCACCCTGATTCAAATTGAATTAGGAAAGTCTTGTAAATTAATTGCAAGGGTTGAAATTAATTAATTATTAAATAAATAATAATTATTTTACTGAAAAATCATTATTAAAAATCCCACATGTGCCGTCCCTACCTGGGTGAGTGGCAGAGAAAATCAATCGGAAGCAGTTTCCTTTGATATTGCTGCCTGCTAGGGAGGCAAACAAGTAAAAAAGGAAAATTGCTTGTCATCTGCCCATGAGATGAAAAGTACCTCATGGACATACATAGCAAGGCCCAAGTCGTCTCCCATACAGAGGAGAGGCGCCCTCTGCCCTGCAGAGAGATATTTTTCTCTTCCTGCAGGAAGGAGGCAGAGAGCTAAAGTTTGTCAGCAAGAGAAACATCTATGCAAGTGAGAGAGGCATGCAATTTTCAACCTCACACCTCCTCCATATAGTCAACCAACCATAGTGGAGAAATCGCCTAGCCCTTTTCCCCTCCCCGGGAGGCGAAACTGCAACTTTGTATTTTGTTCAATTAAGGACAAAATAGTAAAATTGATCAATTGAAGAGGCTAGAAGCTGCAATTTCAACCAAGGAGCATACCATGATGATCCTTGAGCTATGTAGATCATCTTGGTAAAATTTCACCTCATTCTGACATCGGAGTAAAAACTTATGCCCAATTTTCAGTTAAGGACATTTTTGGGAGTGAAACCAAATTCACCATGATAGAGAGCTCGAATTCACTTGGAATTTTTTCCATAGTCTTATGGAGATAATCTAAGCCTACTGGTGAAATTTTGGTTAATTCCAAGATCGTTTGCAACTTTTGCATTCTTTCCAATTAAGGACATATGGCTTTCTCACCCCGGCTTAAGCCATTTTCTTAATTAATTATTATTTTCATGATTTGAAGAGCTAAATATGACTAAGTATAAGTAATTTTGTGGCCTTGATGATCAAAGTCCAAATCATGATGTCAATTGGCCACTACTTAGTTAAATTAGCTAAATTCAGCACAAAAGAAGCAACGAAGGCTTGCTGCAATGTGATAAGAAGAAGGAAGAATTATCATCAACCATCCAGGAGGCAGATATCCATCTCTCATCCAAGATGAGTGGCGCCCAAGTACATATTTTGTCTTCTCCCCAGTAGTTGGAAGCAATTAGAAGGAGGAGGAAGCTTCACTGCACCTTCCTGGAAGCTGTCATCTGCATAGGAGGAGGATTTTGCCTTTCTCAGCAAGGCAAGCCCATTAATGCCAAAGCCCATGCCGCCCCCTATATAAAGGGAGGCCATTCTCAGGTTTCAGGCAGATATCACTCATCTCAAAACCATCTCTCAAAGATATCATTCATCTCAAAAACCAGCTCCTACAGCTACAAACTTGCTCCGCGCAAAAAACCAAGCTCCGTGCTTATTTTCTCTCTGGCTCTACACCATTTTCACCCTGTTCATCACGAGTTCTTCACTCGTTCATCAAATTTTCCTTGTTTAGATCTTGTCTCAGGACAGTCAAACACTCTTTTAGTGTTTTTCTCTTATTTCAATCTTGTCTCCGGACATACAAACACTGTACACGTGTTCTTCATTCAGAAATAACAAATCAAATTGTTATTTTCTTTTCAATTTCAATTGCAATCAAAGCAGATCTCCTATATCTGATCCAAATAGAGAGAGGCCCGGTTGTGAGAAGCAGTTCGCTTGCGGATCCAATGATTTAAATGCTCCGGTGTGACTTCGATCCAGTCCCCACAAATCATTCTGATCTTTTAATCTGCTGCTCCACGCACCAGATCTAGTTTTTACAACCTCTTTGTCAATTTCAGCAAATTGACTGGCACGCCCTTATGCTGTCATAAAGAATTCTCCGCGAAAACTCTAGTAAGAGATTTTTGGCGCAACACTTACTATTTTAAAGATATCCCGACTCTTATCATGCTGACATTTTATCTAAAGTTGATTGGTTGGGAGAAAACCAATATATATTTATTATATTTGAAATTCCAAATAATATTTATAAATAAATATCTAGAACATTGAATTATAATCAAAGTAAAACTCTATTTCTTTTTTTCCAGTAGTGGATAATTATTTGATAGACATTAGAATTATGTTCCATCTAACTTAATTGCTATTACATAAGATAAAATTTGACTTAAAATTGAAATTACTTAGTTCCAATTATAAACCGAAAAACTCGACGTGAATGCGCGAGGATAATATCTAGTAAATATTTATTTTTGTACCAAAAAAAAATATCTACTAGTCCTACCTCCCGCGCTTCGCGTGCGGGTGTTTTATTATAGTAGTTCTTTTAAGAAAATTAAGTTAAGAAATTTATTTGAAATATGCTTAAAAGAAATTTTTGTATATGAAAAGCAAATTATAATTTCAAATATTTTTTTGGTTATTTAGAGATTATACTTGGTTTGTTTTCTTTCATCTATACAAATGTTGCTCTGAATGTTTGTATTAGTTGTTTTTCTAAAGATCGTTTACATGATTATTTACCATGTTCAAGTCATAACTGATATACATTGTGAGAAAAAAAATTCCTATCAGTCTCATTTCTTCTCATGAGACTTTTCATTATTTTTGAATTGGTTTTTTTTTTTTTTGCCCCAATTGAATTGGCTTTTTTTAATTGATAGCTTTTAATTAAATTTTACATGAAGAAAACGGATAGTTTTTTTTTCATGAATATTATATATGCAAGAGATAATTGTAGTTATATTGAAACTTAAAAAGTATTAAATATTTATTATTCACCAAATAAATTTTACTTCATAAATACTTTGACTTTTTTAAGCAATTTTTAAAGAAGAAATTGCAAAACAAAAGCAATAAAAATTCACTTTATCTTAATAAAAAACAACATTGATTATGATACGTTTGGTTCTTATCTAAGTATCATTAATATTATTCCACTAATCTTCTATGGTGTGAACTAAATAAACAAAAAAAAGCAATAGAAGTTTAATAAAAAACACTTGTCAAAAAAATAAAACGTTAAATGTCACTCATTAGGACATATGTACATAAGATTAATAGTAGATACGTAAAATTGTCTGCTTGCATAGTTGGATTTTTAGCATGTACTTGTCGTCATTTGGACATTTACCCACTTTTACTTCTCTCTCTTTCTATATATATACACACTGTATAATATATATATATATATATATATATATATAAGGGTTTCATTAGTAATAAAGTGATCGATCCTATTAGTTATTAATTTGATTAAGACGCAATAAAAAAATCATCCTCTCATAATCTTGAAACTAAGGAAAAAGTACAAAATAAAAAAAAACAAAAAAAAACAAATTTACTCATCGAAACTAATTCTAATTATATAAGAAAATAAAATTATATGTAAAATTAAAAAAAAAAACGCAGAAATCTAAGGTTAAGAATAGTCCTACAGTATGATAGTTGAGGAAGAACTTGAGAAAGAAAGCTATAAAATGCGGAGAAGAAGAGATGGAGACAGGCAGACAGTGTATAAAAGAGGCTAATTAACTTAATATTGCCTAATTAATGCCAACAATGAGGGGTTTTTTTTCTGGGAAAGAAATGACAACAATGATTAATGAAGAAATATATTTGTACTATTAGATTTTTATAATGGATAATGGACATGGGTTGGTATTTGGTAAGCAAAGTTGATAGACTTTATTTGTCGCAATGCGCACATGTAAAAGGCCTAATTGAAAAACGAGTCGTAATCTAGAAGGGTTAAAAATATAGCAATAGGAATTGTGTTCTAGAAGAGTTAAAAATACAGCAATTGGAGTTACTATATTCTAGAAGAGTAAGAAATTAACTGCAGCTACACCTACCACTACCTCTATACCTACAAGATTAATAGTTTCCGAAGTCTAGAAATATGTAAATGTTTACAATTGGAGTATATGGAAGGATATTTTATAATTATTTTAATATTTTATGATTATCTTAAAAGTGATATGAAATTCTGGCAGATCTCATAAAAATATTTCCGGATTTCGTGATATGAAATTCTACTAGCCATCGAATCATTGCCTTTGGACTAAATGTAATCATTTAACACCAAAGTAAGAGGAGGACTGATTAAAAAGTTAGTATTTAAATGAAGAATAAGATTGTTATAAAAGTATTTGTCATTTTAAGAAGGTGTACATTATTTTGATTTTTGAAACATCTCAAATTAGTAAGATGAACATTTAATATGAAATGGGTGGAGTAATGTAAATAATATGAGTTCATAATTTTTTTATCGATAATCAATATTTATTGAATTGGGTAGAAGAAGTTTAATGTCCCTCAAACAATATCTTAAGTTCAAGTCTTATGAAAAGAAAAATATGTATTGGAAGGGTTTCTTGTTCATTAATCTGACGTGACTTGTCTCCAAATTAATGGTTCCATAATATCTTCGTATCGCTCCCGTCTATTTTGAAAAAAAAAAATCATTAATATAATATTATATATATAGTATGAGTAAGTGATGGGTGTTGTTTACCACCAAAAATAAATTACTAAACTTTCCTATAGACAGGGTAAGTTCAGGTCGATCCCACAGAGAGTTGTGTTGACTACTTTACTCTATTTAATCCTAAAACTAACAATTTTTGGGGTTTTGTGAATTATGTGAACAATAAAATAAATAAACAAGAAAATAATAAAATTAAGCAACAAGATAAATAAATACTCCAATCCCAAGCATCGACTATTCAGGTTGATCTGATCATTGAAACAAAAGAAGTTAATATATTCATCAAAATAGAAGGCGTAGATTGACAACGAACGCTAATCAATCCCATGAATTCACCACAATACTAATTAAAGTGAACGCTATTAACTAGCCTAATTGAGGTCCTAACCCTATGGCAAACGCACAAAGAATTCAAGGTTCAACAGCATTAAGTTTAGTGAATCTTAGCCTTCACGAATAACACTCCCCAAACGGGCGAGCATTCAATTCGCATCTATAATTCCCTAGTGAGTTCCAGCTATCTTTCGATAACCCCTCACATTCACTAGTTACTACCATGGAAAACCTAACCGAACGGTATAGAATTCCAACTAGTTATAGATTTATAATCCTAATTAATAAGTATGTATCCAAATCAATTAGAAATCATAAAAACACAAAAATAAATCTGAAATCATAAAATACCAAGATAAATAATCAGGTTAAGAACATAAATCTCACAAATCAACTTAAAAGTCTAAGCATGGAATTGGAGAGAAAAACTTATCTCATAATTGATGAAAACCAGGAACAAGAAAAGTAGAAGAGAGAAGAATAAAAGAGAAAGAGTGTCTAGAATTGTGTACAAAGGCTCCCTTTATATAGGGGCTAAAACCTAATCCTAAAATAACTAGGAAATAAATAAATAATTAATAAATAAGTTTGAAATCCTAAAAAGACTAGGAAAATAGGTAACTTTAGACTTGACATAGCTCATAAGTCGTGGGATTTATTTTAAGATCAAATCTGGAGAAAAGCCCATTGAAAATAGGAAAATCTGCCAAAAATCGCAATCTGTCAGGAACCTCCCCGTTCGCGGCAAGGGACCTCCCCGTGCCCGGATAGCCTCAGGAAATTTATTTGTTTCCAGGAGCTTGACAGGTTCGGCTGGGTACCTCCCCACTCACGGGGAGCATCAGAAACTTCATCCTTTGCTTCTTTGCTTGTTTTGCAATTCCATCGCGTTTAGGATGTTATCCACTCCATTTCCAAATCCTAAGTTCTGAAAAACTTCTCCAAATTCTTCACCAAATCACCTTGAATTGTCCTATTTCAACTTTAGCATCTTCAAAAGTACTTATAAGACAAAAACAAAGCAATTAGGTAGAAATGAAACAAGATAGCCATTAAAATTATACAAATTAAGCATAGAAAACTTAGTAAAATAAATGCCTATCAGTAAGTATCCATTTACACAAATTTTCACCCTTTTATATATATCTCTTAGTAAAATTTATACATATTTGATTAATCTAATCATTGATATCTAAATATTATTCACATAGATCATGTATGTTAAATTTAAAGTTAAATGAAAATATTTAACTACATGTTTGAATGCATTACATATTTTCCACCGTTAAATATATGTTGGAAATATTGAAAAATTTTGAAGTGGCGATTAATATTAGATAGACTTGAAAATTTATGGGCATAATTCATATGAAAAAATTATTAAATCCAACGGTTAGTTTTGCAAAATATTAATCTTAAATTAAGTTATAAAATTGTGTAAAAGAATCTTGTTTACACTATGTATAAGTTGATCCCCTCCTCATATTGTATTACTTGACCATCAGTTGGCCTATTTAATTTTTGAGTAACGCTACACAACTCGCCTATTTGACCCCAAAAATGTCTCGCCTGATGTGCAATTGGAAAAAGTTACCATAATTTCTAAAACTCTATTTAATAGTAATAGTCCAAACTCTCCTTATTTATAATTAGGGGCTAAACCTGGAATTAATTTGTTACCTTAATTATTAGGCGGGATAAATGGTGGTAAAACCAGACAAGTCAAAAAGTATTTTCCTTAATTTTTTTCAGGCCTACTTAAATTAAATCTATATATTCATTAATCATCATTAATATTATTATTTTGAGGTCTTTTTTTTTGGCATCAATTATTTTGAGGTCTATATTACCTTTTTTTTAGGTATGTAAAGGAAAATTATAGGATAAATAATAAAATGTAATATTTGTCCGAGTGATTCAACCCACAAATTAATTTAGGCACTATATATACACTTAAAAGTTGAAATAACAACACGAGAACATTTATATAAGTAACTAATTTATCTAAAAATATTTCCAGTAAATAAACTCATATTATAACTACTATATAAATAAATACAAATTAATTTAATTCATAAATAGAGTTTTTTACCAAACCATTGTGACTTTTAAAAATAATTTCCAAACCATTGTACTTTTAAATTAATTTTCATTCCCTTTATATCTTAGTTAGTTTTTTTTTGGCTGAAAAATCTCAAGTCAGAGTTTTAAGGGCCAAATCTTAACAAAATGTCATTTAAGGGTGTCACATTTCTGATTTGATTTGGATATAATGACCTGAAGTGGAAATAACTTCTTAAATCGGAAGGATGAGACTCTTTTTTTTTTTTGACAACATAATCGGAAAGATGAGACTCTTATATGGAGTATGATTTTTTTTAAAGGTTGGATTCTTAATTATTGAAAATTTTCCAAAGTTTCGGAGTTTGGACTCCAAATTGAGTTTTTAATATTTTTTTCCCTTATTAGAATTTACTGACTTTCTACATTATGGTTCAAATTGAGTTGCATTTGGTAATTCGGGAAAAAAATACAGTAAACAGATTGAAAGAAAGTATTAAAGACTAAATTTTGAAAAAGGTCAAACAAAATGTGTTCCTCATGTACACATAAATTCTTTTTTTGTACCGATGTGCACATAATCATCTGTGTCAATAATTCAGGCAAATCTCAGTCTATTTAACATCTTGTGAGTTTAGTACTAGTACACAACTACTCATTCCTCTTTTCATAACAGTACGAACACAACAACTCCAAAAAAACAGTGCATTAATGGAGTTTTCCCTGCTTCTGGTTTTCAAGGTGATATTCACCTTTTTGTTTCTGGTTTTAATCGGAATCGGCGTCAGGTTACTCGATTCTCTTATATTGAAGCCTGAAAGGGTTCTTTCGAAGCTCCGGAAGCAAGGGATTCGTGGTCCAAAACCATCTATTTTGGTCGGAAACACGCCGGAGCTCAGGAAGATCGTACAAACTGTTAAGGCTTCACACGTAAAACCCGATGGCGAAGGTGTGACTACCCATAATAGTTCTTACTTTGGGTATCCATTCTTGCATCAATGGAGAGAGCAATATGGTAAATAAAAAAAAATATTATCAACTTGATCAGCTTTCATTTTTTGTTTGATTTTTGGATACCAATCCTTTTTTAATCCATTTTTTTTAGGTTCAACATATGCGTTTCAACTGGGAACTGTGCCGATTATGCACACGAATCACCCAGATATACTCAAGGAAATAACCACCTGCACTTTGTGGAGCTTCGGGAAGCCTGCTTATCAGGCAAAAGAGCGTGGTGCTCTGTTTGGCAATGGCGTTTTGACTGCAAACGGTCCAGGGTGGGCGCATCAGAGAAAAGTTCTTGCTCCGGAACTGTATATGGACAAGATCAAGGTATATAATAATACATACAACAATGAATATTGGGTTCAATTTTCGAAATTAATGTTGTTTCAAGTTCATTAATGGGATATATGTACGTGTAGGGTATGATTGGTCTCATGACGGAGTGCTCTGTTACTCTAATAGACGGGTGGAATAGTAGGATTGAAGCAGGGCATGGAGTTGCAGATATAAAGATTGATGATTATTTAAGAAAATTTTCTCGAGAAGTTATCTCAAGGTCTTGTTTTGGAAGCAAGAATTTTGAGAGTGGGGAAGAAATTTTCTTGAAGCTTAGAGGTCTACAACATGCCCTGTCTAAGAAAGCTTTGAATGTTGGACTTCCTTTAGTGGGGTAATTAAACTCAACTAATCCTTTGAACTTCTTCACATCTCTGTTTTTTTACTTTGATTAGTAAAACTTTGTTTTGGGAAATTTATATTATCTGACGAAAACAAATTATTTTAGGCATCTTCCAACTAAAGTAAATAGGGAAATATGGAGATTGGAGAAAGAAGTTCGTGCTTTAATCTTGGAGACAACTAAAAAAACATCAAAGGAAGACCTTTTATATATGATTCGTGAAGGTGCTAGAAGTGATGGTGATTTAACCCCTAAAGAAGTAGACAACTTCATTGTTGACAATTGCAAGAACATATACGTTGCTGGCTATGAAACTACTGCAGTTACATTATCGTGGACCCTTATGTTGTTGGCCACAAATCCAGATTGGCAAGAAAAAGCTCGTGCCGAGTTTAAGGAAGTTTGCGGGGATCAAATGCCTGATGCCGAAATGATTCGTAAGCTTAAAGTGGTAAGCATCTATTCAAATGCCATCGGGCTATTTAGCCTGGTGCTAGAGTGCTGAACTTTAATTGTTGTTAGGGTTCGATCCCTAACAAATTCAAGTTTAAAAAAAAAACGTCTATTCAATCAAGTAAAACACTTGATTGTTATTACTTTTCTATATATATTGATGTGAATTACTTGAATTTATATGGCAGATTACTACGATCATAAATGAATCGCTACGCCTTTACCCTCCAGGCCCTATGGTGTCAAGGGAGGCAAGGGAGGACCTGAAATTTGGTGATATTATTGTGCCTAAAGGATGTAACGTTTGGACATTAATGGGCATAATTCACCAAGACCCTGAAACTTGGGGTCCTGATGCTGCCAAGTTTAATCCCGAAAGGTTCGCCAATGGAGTTAAGGGCGCCTGCAAGTATCCATTTGTGTACATGCCCTTTGGTGTCGGACCGCGAGTTTGCTTAGGACAACATTTTGCCATGACAGAACTCAAGATACTTCTTGGTCTTATTGTCAAGAACTTTGAATTCTCTCTTTCACCAAATTATGTGCATGATCCAGTCTTGACTTTGATCATTGAGCCCAAGGATGGAGTAAATCTCTTGGTCAGAAAGGTTTGAGCTATATATGAGCCAAATGATATTTTCATATATCAGAATAATTGTTTGATGAGTGACTTGAGTTTAATAGTTTTAGCCTTTCCACAAGACAAGTTATATGTTGGTATCAAAAAAAAAAAAAAGACAAGTTATATGTAATATATGAATAAGTATTTTTTTTGTTGGTACCGTTGAATAAGTATTTATGTAATACTCTTTCAATTCCTTGTTATTTATCCATCTTTCCCGAAAGCTGAAACTTCAATTTATAAGGCCGAGTTATATCTTCTCTCACTCTTGTTCCACTAATTTCATAGTAGTTCTTAAACTACGTCACCCTTTTTTTTTTTATATCCTTGCTAGAAAACAAAATTGGAATAGTTCAATTTCAATAAAAAAAATATAGTAGTACTGTTAAGTTTATATACTGTCGTAAGCCCACATTATTATTATTTTTTTTGGTGAATTTAAGCCGACATTATAAAATAGAGCTCAAAAGCTACCATTTTGGCCACCTAAATCCCTTCACATTGGTCATTCATAAATACTTATACTCCTACGTCTCACTTTCATTTCAACATAATTGGCAATCACACTAAAAATCGTATTTGTATCACACTATGCCATGAGTTGAATTATCACAAAAAAATTAATGAATAAAAAATTAATCCTTAATTAATTTTGTTCACTCGAAGTTACTGATTGAATCTTTAATTAAATTAAAAAAATTAAAGTAAACTTAATTGATTTTAATATACACAGCTAACTTGTAAATGTTATCAAGGGTGCCAAAAAAAATATTATGTAGGGGCCAAAAGCATGATTTTTACTATTTTGTTGTTTGAAAGTTGAAAGAATATATTGCCTACCATTAAATTTTTTATGAGGTGAGGGGACAATGCCCCCCATCCCTCCGCCTATGGTTGCCTCCCACGAGTAACACGTTGCGGCCTATAATACACAACGTGAAAAAGATTTTTCACGACAGTCCTTATAATAGGGCAAGTCCTTGATTATGCCTCAAACATATGGTGTAATACGGCAGGTGTGGTTAGATAGGGTAAATTGCAAATGGAATGGCGTGCTAATAAAATGCTAGTGATGGCCATGGGAGCAAGATTACTTAATTTTTTTTTTGCTACGAAGCAAGATTACTTAATAAAGAGGAAAATTGAGTTTAGCTTCGCTTTTCTCTGTATTTTCTTGGCTTGTTTTTTACAGACAGTTTGATGTATTGTTACTATTTTCATTAATACAGATTCCTTTCTTGATGCCAAAAAAAAAAAAGGAAAATTGTGTGATGAAATTGAAGTTGGGCCAACGGCCAATGAGCAATTAACGGGCCTTGGTAGAACAAGCTCGCAGCCCATTTAGTCTTCCTCTTAATCGACCCATTCTTCATTTTCTCCTCCACTTTAGTTCAACCCATCATCGTTCTTAAAATCCAAATTTTATTTTTAAAGTAAGGGATACGGTTAAATATTTTTAAATTAAAAATAAATAAATAGGATAGTATATAGACATCATAAAGCATTTGTATGGTACACTGCACTAATGTTATGGGGGTTGGAAACTCAAACACTCTTTTTAATGATAAAAATAGATTTGTGTATAATACAATAACCCAAAAATGAGCATATAGTATATATTATTATTATTATTATTATAACTGATCAAATTGTTGTCTTTGGCAATATCCCCCCTTGTGAAAATTCAAGATTCTCTATTTAAACATCCAGCAAGCAAACTTAATCAATATAAAATTTGTTAATATACCTATTTTTGTTGGCATTACAGAATTTAATCTATATATATAATGTAGCTTGGGCATCCAAAAGAACATATTAACTACGATTCTAGACACTGCATTAGAATTACAGGGAAAAAAAAGATTTAGAAAGAGATTTAGAAGCCATGGAATTGCTATTGCTGCTAGTGAAGATCATAGGCACAAGTTTGCTAATTGGGTTCATTGCCATGTTCATAAACTTGGTTGATTCCATGATTTTGAAGCCTGGAAAGCTTCGTACCAAGCTGCAAAAGCAAG
The DNA here is from genome assembly GCA_001974825.2 of Corchorus olitorius. Lineage (NCBI taxonomy): Eukaryota > Viridiplantae > Streptophyta > Magnoliopsida > Malvales > Malvaceae > Corchorus > Corchorus olitorius. The sequence continues at coordinate 13,416 of AWUE01024364.1, forward strand.
GAATCCAAGGTCCCCCTCCAATATTTTTGCTTGGAAATATCCTTGATCTAAAGAGGACACAATCCAAGGTTATGTTGCCTAAAGAAGGAGATCAACCCATGTCTCACAATGTTTCTTCCTCTGTTTTTCCTTACTTCGAACAATGGAGAAAACAATATGGTATTAATTTGTTCAGATTTTGCTAGCTTTGCAATCTAATTCCAAAACTTATGAGGCTTTTTCCTTGATAAATGAAACCCTTTTTGTTGCAGGCCCAACATTTTTGTTTTCTCTAGTCAACAAGCAGATTTTATATGTAACTGAACCTGATTTGGTTAAGGAAATAATTACATGTACTTCAATTGAGTTGGGAAATCCAACCTACCAACAAAAGGAACGAGGCCCTCTGCTTGGCCAAGGCATTCTAACTTCAAATGGTGCAGTTTGGGCACATCAAAGGAAAATCATTGCTCCTGAACTATACATGGACAAGGTCAAGGTATATATATAATTCCCGGAATAGCCCTATTCCATAAATCTGATCCCGCCCACCTTTGGATTCGAACTTGAAACTTAATTACAACATGAAATCTAGAAGTTCTAGCTAATTGAGATAATGTAACTATTTCTTTCATATTTGTAGGGCATGACAAAATTAATGGCAGACTGTTCTGTTATGGTTGTGAATGGATGGAAAAGTAGGATTGAGAATGAGGGTGGAGTTGCAGACATAAAAGTTGATGATTGTTTGAGAAGGTTTACAAGAGATGTTATCTCAAGGGCTTGTTTTGGAAGCAATTATTCAAAAGGAGAAGTTATCTTCTTCAAGATTAGAGCTCTTCAAGAAGCCATGTCTAAACAAGTTTTATCAAATGAGTTCCCTGGAATAAGGTAATATAAATTTTCCATTACTTCTTGAATTTGATGTGCAATTCAATTAGAAAATGGAAAAAATGGTTGGATTTTTTTTAGGATACATTCAAATCTCATTACAATCAAATAATTTCTTACATGGCCAAATATCTAATGAGAAATAACCAAATTAACAAAGCCAGCATAAAAGCTGTACAAAACCCACACATATCGAATACGCTGGGAAATGAACCCGCGGTCCAGGGAGCATGTACCTTACCATTGAGCCAAATGCTTAGGTGCCAAAAATGGTTGGAATTAATTTGGAACTTTTCAGGTATCTTCCAACCAAGAGCAACAGGGAAATATGGAGGCTGGAGAAAGAAGTTAGGAAGTTAATCCTCAAGGCTGTTAATGAAACCAAGGAAGAAACATCAAGGCAAGACTTATTGCAAATGATTTTGAAAGGTGCTAAAAGCAGTGATTTAAGCCCTGAGGCAACAGATAACTTCATTGTTGACAATTGCAAGAACATTTACTTTGCTGGGTATGAAACTACTGCTATTACTGCATCTTGGGCATTGTTGCTGCTAGCCTTGAACCCAGATTGGCAAGACAAAGTTCGTGCAGAGGTTCTTGAAATCTGTGGAGACAAAATCCCAGATGCTGACATGATCCGTAAGATGAAAACCGTAAGCATATGACCTTAATCAGCTCTTAATTATCCAACATTTTCTTTTGAAACTATTTTTACATGTTACTATTTCTGAATTGATGGCAGCTAAACATGGTGATCACTGAGACACTAAGAATGTACCCTCCCGGCGCTATTATATCAAGGGAAGCCCTCGAGGATATGAAATTCGGAGATCTTCATGTGCCCAAAGGAGTTAATATTTGGTTAATGCCGGTGACACTTCATAATGATCCTGAAATCTGGGGTCCTGATGCTGATAAGTTCAATCCTGAAAGGTTTGCTAATGGAGTCAATGGTGCCTGCAAGCTTCCTCATGTATATTTGCCTTTTGGATTTGGACCACATATATGTTTGGGACAGCATTTTGCTTTGACAGAACTCAAGCTACTAATTGCTCTTGCTCTGTCTAACTTCACATTTTCTCCCTCTCCAAATTATAGGCATTGCCCATCTCTGAGTTTGATTATAGAGCCTAAATTTGGAGTGAATCTCTTGGTTAGGAAGCTGTGAGCTATGCATCCAAACTTTTTCCATAATTTTACAAGCTAAAGTCCTCCCATTCAAACAATGTGCTTTTGTTGTTAAATTGAAATAAAAGTAATGAGATAAATTTAAGTTTGGTAGAGTTATTTATTTGGGTAATTATTTGATACATCGGCGGTGTAAATTTTGTACTCCACAAAGCGGGTTGTGGAGTTGACACATGTCCATTTTTTGAATTAATTAAGTTTTAAATATTTTAATCTAATCCCTAGAGAACACATGTCACCCTTCAAGATCCGCTTATGTAGTCTGCTAAACTCCACCGCCGGTGTATTGTATAATTTGCCTATTTATTTTACCTTATTTTATTTTTGGATAACATTTATTCTTACAGGTAGGTATAGCTATGATGCCCTGTCCTTCCTTCTAAAGTGGGGAATTGAGAATGGCAAAAAAGTAGACATAATTTAATTCATCTTTCTCTTTTCCAATGGAAACCAAACTTTTGTAAGAGAGAAAATTTGATTCCACTGGTTAACTTTCAAAAACATGTGCATGTTACCATACCATACCATCTCTAGGATTATTGCCATTCAACAACTTAACCCATATCAAGAACAGCTTTTTCCTTCTTAGTGGGGAGCAGGGAATGATGATAAAGGGAAAAAAATGCTACCTTTAAATCTTCACCATTCAAATAAAATATCTGCTAGCATTATACTTCTATGAGTCTTCTTCATTATACTTCCATGAGTCTTCTTCCCTGCAATGAAGGATGTAGGAATCTGTTTCTCTGAACATTAACTTAACCCATACCAAATCATGGATGTGATGGTATCTATTTGTGTATACCGTGCCTCACGGTAGCTTTATGAATTTTCCTAAAGACCAAATCTCTCAAATGTAGAGTTTAAGAGAGTTGGTTCTCTAAGCTAGAAGAAAAATTCTATACAAAGTTAAAGCTTATTCAAAACTGAGGAGAAAAAGTTAAATGAGGGCTAAGATTTTCAATCTCCCCAAGATTTTCTGCAAAAAAGAAATGATCATCACTGCTTTTGCAGGAAAACTGAAACAACTGTAATGCTTCTCCAATTTGATGTATTGAATTAAGTTCTATAAAACATGAAACACATGAAAAAAACTACAAAACTGTATTGAGCACGCTTATTGCAAAGGCTGAGGTAGCTGCAGCAAATTTATCAACCTGAGACAACTTCTCGGTTCAATGTTCATCCATCATATAAATAAGCTCTCCCTGAGCTTATTTTTATGCCATCAGTCATATTATGATACCCAGCTTTCTATGTATTTACTTGCTCGCACATTTGTTCAGGCAAAGACTCCAATATGTCATAGTGACCATAGCCATGAAACAACACATTAATGGGAGTTTCCTTGTCCTTCTGGTACTCTTCACCATAGTCTGCTATTTTTATTAAATTACGGGAGCTTCTGTGAATCATGTAGACTGAAATTGGAGTCCTGGGCCAATTGAATGAAAACGATATGTCAAATGCAGAGGTCAAGTAAAATACATTCGAAAATAAAGAACTAAAAAAATTTAGAACACAGCATTCAAGTTCAAAGTCCAACTTGGTTTCTGGTGAAAATATAAATTGGTCAGTGCATAAGAAGAGAACTCTCGTTTGTTTTTATGCCATTCCATAGGACATCAGCATAATTCTATAAATAAAATATAAACCACCAAAAATGAACCTACGGGAAAAAAGCCTTGGGCTGTAATGATCGAATAGTGGCTTAAATCACAAGATATGCAAATTGAGATGCTTGTACCAACATGCAAGGTTTGTGAATACATAATACACAACAATGTGATTTCACCTGAAGGGGGGGACTCCCAATATTATCCTCCTGGGAATATTCTAATTATGTCTGCTATATGCCACTAATAATGACAGAACATTTTTGAAAATAATGATAAAATTACAATTTATATCAATACTCACGAAGAATTGACATATGAATCAATCGCCTAACCTTAGTCATTCACTTTCAGAAAACATATATTTTTAAAAAAAAAAACTCAAAGGCAAACTCCAAATAAAATAAAGATGGTTAAAAAAATAAAAAAAGCATAACTCTCACTTCAAAACATGAGAAGCCATCAGTAATTCAGGCTCTCCTCCCCAAACATAAGGCTGTTGAATTTCCTTGACATAAGCATCAAAGTCACCCTCAATAAACCTGCACTTATACACACATAGACAAAAAGATACATACAGTAAGTAACACATTCATACTTCATGAAAGTATTTATACAGAGATATATAAATGAATATAAATGAAGCTTTACCATTCTGTTTCTTCCCGCCTCTTCAAAAGCTCATTCACAACCTGCATAATTGAAATTTGGAAAGAACATTTTCAAAATCTATTTACCATCTCTGCCTTACGAAAAGCAAAATTTATCCAATCAAACAAATATTCTTATACGGAATTTCTTAGGCTAGGTTCGTCTTACATTTACATTCACAAATAAATTCATGCTATGAGGTAAAATGAACCCTATCTGACAAGCAATCATAAGACTTATTTTAAATATTTTACAAGAAATTCGTTTTACATTCACATTGACAAATAGGTTCAGCCCTCTGTCCCCAACGATAAGACATCTTTGGTATTAAGATCAATTTACATTTACAATTACAAATAGAGCCTTCTGTCTGATTATAACAATGATAGGACATATTTGGAAATTCTTTTGTCAAATTCATGTTACCTTTATACTCGCTAATGAAGTCACACTACGTGTTGATTTGTTAGATTAATATCAACCCCACAGTAAACAATCAACTTTAACTTCTGATACCAAACTAAAACAAAACTAACAGTAATAACGAACTTGATCAAACCCAAACTTTTCACACCACGTGTTGAAGTTTTTATTCAACAAAAATAATGAGCATTCAACTTTAACTCCTAATACCAGAGTAAAACAAAATTGACAGTAACGACAAACTTGACCTAACGAACCTCTCCCAAACTTTTTAGGCTAAATGTCAAAATTGTTAAATGCAATATCAACCCCGGCATTAAGCATTCAACTTTAACTACTAATACCGGATTTAACAGTAATAACGAACTTGACCAAAGGAACCTCATCCAATCATTTCCTTCTATACGTTAAAATTGTTAATTCAGTATTAATCCCACATTAAGCAATCAAATTTTAACATCAATAATGAACATAATATAAGAAACCTCCCAAAATTTTTTCGTGATGAAGTTAACAGTACTAACGAACTTGATGAAAGGAAACTCAAGCATTCAACTTTAACTCCTAATACTGAATTAAAACAGATTCAACAGTAATTAAGAACTTGATGAAAGGAACCTCAAGCATTCAACTTTAACTCCTAATACTGCATTAAAACAAATTCAACAGTAATAAAGAACTTGATGAAAGGAACCTCAAGCATTCGACTTTAACTCCTAATACTGAATTAAAACAAATTCAACAGTAATAACGAACTTGACAAACGGAACCCACCCATACTTACCTGAGCTCTCAGTTCATCAGCGAGTTCTCTTTGACGAGTCTCATCGGGAGCTTCTTCCCCACTCCTCAAGCAAGCTCCATGAGCTATTGCTCTAAAAAGACATCGTCCATCTGCTAAAACCCCTGCATGTGCGAATCAAAAACACATCAAAATTTTGTTTTTAATGAAAAATTAAAACTAACAAAGTTTGCTAATCGATTATAACTAACCTGTAACCTTGTAATTATCGGGAGCAGCAACTGGAGAAGAACTAATACTACTCTTCTCATCGGCGCTCAAACCATTTATTGAAATCAATTCGGCGCCTTCGATTTTGTCATCAGTCTCGGGATTGACGTCGACAAATTCAATCATAGGCGCGAGACAAGCGCAAACTCCAAAGAGAAGCCAAGCGGAGTCAGGCCGGTGAAGCCACCGGGCCGGCCTGGCATCCCAAGCCACATTCCAGGACCCTTCTCCTTTCCTCTCCACATTCTTCCACACCTCCTCCCTCTTCCGCCCTCGTCCGCTACCGCCACATGGTAAGATCGCATGCCATATGGAAGCCGCACCACCATCGGAGCCACCGAGCCGACAAGCGGTGGAGTGGTGCCGACAACGCCGATTATCGGCTGATATGTGGGCGAAATGCGGCCAGTGCAGTAGACGGCTGTCGTGGTGGTGAGCCGCTGAACCGCCGCCGTGGGCGACGAGAGAGAGCGAGTTTAGGATCCAAGGCTTGGGAGGTCGCGCGCACAATACTCCAAGCATCACCGAACTATATTCACTAACATACGCTGATCGAGGTACAGGCTCTTAACCTACGCACACCTTTACAGACATTTTCCAGCTCTCTTTATACAAAATTTTTTTTCTCACTTTTTTTGCTTTGAGTTGACGGCGAGAAAAGCAGGATTGGTGGGTCCACCAGGAAAATTAGTTGGTAAAATATTTCGAGATTCTTCCTTAAATAACAAATATAGCCCTGTAATTTTATTCTGATTGGTGATGAATGAGGATATAATCGTAAATAAGGCTATCGTGTTTGAGAAATTTTAGGTAACGGCACGTGCATTTCAAAATAAAATACTGGGTCACGTGTTCGCTGGACTTTATTTTTTATTTTTTTGCCAAAATGTTAGAGAGCTGCAAAGTTTGGGTCGGAGGAGATATCAATGTTTAACTTTGAAGAATTATTACGGGCAAGTTATACAATACACCGTCAGTGGAGTTTAGCAGACTACACAAGCGGATCCTAAAGGGTGACATGTGTCTTTTAGGGACTAGATTGAAATATTTAAAACTTACTTAATTAAAAAAATGGACATATGTCAACTTTACAATCTGTTTGTAGAGTCAGAAATTTACACCATCAATGTATCAAATAATTATCCTTATTATAGATACATGAAAGTTTATTATAGATACACGAAAGTTTACTAGATTGAAATATTAAAAATTTAATTAATTTTAAAATAGAATATTTATTAACTTTTTAACCTGTTTGTAGAGTTAAAAAACTATACTAACGGTGTATCAAATGATGTTAATGTTAAATTGAAAAGAAAAAAAATAATGTTAATGTTGAAATAATCGTAGAGGATGGTAAATTGATAAGAAGGTCAATTCACGTTTCAACCGTTGGTTTGATCACTTTCTTATTAAACTGAAAAATATTATTTTATAGCTAAAAAAAGAAAATATTATTTTAGAATATTATATTTATATAAATTATTTCAAAAATAGAATTTTATATTATTTCTTTAATTATTTGAATAAAGAAAAGCTGCCGAGTAATCCATGTCAATTTCTAGTTATGGTACTTATTTATTGGAATCACGAAGAAAAAAGGGAAGAAGTATGAACTTTTTATTATATGTCATCAAAAAAGTCTAAACACAAAATTATGGTCGTAAAGGCATGAACGTGGAACAGAACCTTGCAACGCATTGAGTTCAAACTTCAAAGTGATGGAAAGTGTAGAGAGAGATGCACTCGAAGATAGCCTCCTCCTACCAAAACTCTATAACAACGAAGGACAAAAAAGAACTAAAACAACTCATATATGGATGTCGCTTTTTGATGTATATATATATATATGTATATATATGTTTGTACTTTTTGATGCTTTGGCTTGTAATTGTTGCGTAATAGAACTCCCTCTCCATTTTCTTGTCCCTTACTTTCTATATATCTTTGATTTTATTCTTGCATGCTTTCACGGCTCTACCTTACAGTTTTGGCTTTATATTATTTATGTTATTAAGGTAACCATGGTTTTTGGAACCGGGCCGGCACTAGAACCGGTGATGGTTTCGGTCGGCGGTTTGATCGGTCCGACCGGTTCAACCGCCGATCCGGTCTAATAAGGCATTTTATGGAAATTTTTGATATTTTACCTTTTAAATATTATACAAGGTATATACATATCATATAAAAGCATTTGGTGCAGTGACTTAAGTGTGTTTTTTTGCTACCCACAAGGTTGTGGGTTCAAAACTCACCACCTTCAAAAAATTTTCAAAATTTTCTCAAATACCAAACCGGTTCTATCCGGTTAGAACCCGGTCCAACCGCTGGTCCAACCGGTTTTTACCCAGTTGTTGACCATGTTGACTAACCGCGGTTCCCGGTTGAACCGGTCCGACCGGCCGGTCCGGTTTCAAAAACAATGAAGGTAACCCTTTATTTTGGGAATTATTTTTATTTTTATTTTGGGGAAAGCTATAAGTACTTATTATTTGCACTCAATAATAGTACTTATACTTTTTTACCTTGAATTTGCATGTATTCAAACAAATAAAAAATATATTCTTGTATTCAAACACCTAAGCATCCCTTATATTTGTACTAAGTACTATTCTTAAGTGCAAATCATAAGTACTTGTAGTCTCTCCCTTTTATTTTTATTTTTATTTACATAAGAGGCTAATATTGTCGCCCAATATTGTTCAATCAACGGCAAAATCTCAAGATAGAATCCTGTAATACTATCAAAACATAAACATGAGCATGATTTTGATTCTGATAATTTTGCCAAGAAATCGACACATTTATGGTGGATCAGTGGTTTTTTTTTTCTTTTTGCAACAAAACGAAAGGATTATATTATGAACATAACATAGTACATACTACATAGACATTATTTAAGAAAAACTAAACGCCTAGTAGTATTAGAAACCCTTCTTAAAGTCATCCCCTTAGCAACATCAAAGGAAAGAAAGGGGTAAAGATCTAGTAAGTTTGAAAGGTTGAGATGCGAAGATCTCGTTATAACAGCAACATTAGCAAGATAGCTAGCAACATAGTTTGCTTCACGATAGACAAAACATAAATTGATATTTGAAAAGCTAGATGCCAGTGCAAGGATGTCACTCCTGAGATTCTCCAGATTCCTATGGAGCCATTCCTTCTTATGATAAAACAACAATATAGATGCAAGGGAGTCAGATGCGATCATCAAATGAGAGATATTAACATCTCTTGCAAGCATCAAACCGAACTTGATAGCTTGAAATTCTGCGACCATATTAGAAGCAACACCAATATAAATAGAGAAAGCAACTATGGTAGCTCCATTTGGTCCACGAATAATCCCTCCACACCCAGCAACACCAGGATTTCCGTGAGAAGAGCCATCACAATTGAGTTTAAAAAAACCGTTTGGGGGAGGATGCCATGAGACAGAAATATTATTAATTTTAATCATATTATCATAAGAAGCAGGTTTATCAACTGAAAAGGGATTTAAAAAATAAGTCATTTTATGCCAAATCTCATTTTCAGTAATTGTAGAATGATTAAACAAAGAATCATTTCTAAAGAACCACATTAACCAAAGGATCGTACCAAGCCAATGAACTTGGGGTACCCATTTATTACCTAGCGGAAAATAAGTTTGTGATTTATGCAAGGTTCTAAGTAATAAGGTAGAGTGCATATTAGAAGGATCCCATCTATGGGGGAGATGTTTTCTATGGATGAAATAAAGGGGACAAAAGTTAATGATGTGATTAATATCCTCAGGTGCTTTACAGTGATGGCAAAGATGTGATGGAACGATGTTTCTAGAATTCAAAAGTGAGGCAGTGGGCAGACGCTCATGAGCCAATAACCACATGAAGAATTTAACCTTAGGTAGAGTTTTAAGCTTCCAAATTGAAGACTAGGGAAGTACAAGGCGCATATGAGCAGGAGAATTAATGAGCAGTCTATATAAAGAAGAAGTTGAGAACTGCCCTGATTTTTCTAATGACCATATAGGCATTGATTCCCCCCTAGACATAGGAATCGAAGTTTCAAGGATTTGTTCTACCACTATGGAAGGAAGGTAGCTCAAAGTAGGAGTTAAATTCCAGTTGTTCCTCCTTTCATCAATCAGATCATTAATAGTAAGAGGTAAAAGGTGGGGAGGAACTGGTCGAGTCATAAGTTCAACAATAGGAACTTCCCTGAACCATTTATCAAACCAGAAATTAATATCTTGTGAGCTTTTTAGATCAAATCTGATATTATCTTTAACAAGTTGAATGCATTTTAAAAAACCAGACCAAATAGCAGAACATCCTGATTTCCTAGAAGCTTGAAGAACATGAGTTTTCGGAAAATATTTCTCTTTAAGTACTGAAAAAAGCAAACTCTTTGGGTTAACAACTAGTCTCCAGATATTTTTAGCAAGTAAAGCTTGATTAAAAAGAGGGAGGCAGTGAATTCTTAGACCACCTAATTCCAATGGTGTACACACTGTTTTCCAATTGACATAAGGAGTTTTATTACCCTCAATATTGTGATTCCATAAGAATTTCCTTATAATAGTGTTCAGTTTTTTAATAAGGATGGGAGGAAGAAGGAAAACAGACATTCTGTAGATACGAATAGAGGTAAGAACAACCCTAATTAAAGTCAATCTACCAGCATAAGAAAAGTATCTATTATACCAACAGTGAAGAAGGGCAGTGATCCTAGTGATAAGAAATTCAAAATGAGGGAAAATGGATCTACCTGAGAACACTGGAAGACCAAGGTATTTGTCTAAAGAAGATGAGAAAGACATGTTAAAAAAATGGGCCACATGTTCTTTAGTATCATCAGGTGTATTAGGAGAGAAAATGAAAGAACATTTATCTAAATGAACTGTCTGACCCGAAGCCTTACAGAAATGATCAAGGGAGGATTTGAGCGATGAAATACTAAGTGGATCAATCCTGGAGAAAATGTAGCAATCATCAACATAACTAAGACAAGGAATCACATGCCCATTTCGAGAAGCTTGAAGACAAAAAAATTTATCCTCTGACATGTTTTTAATCAAAGTTTTATTAAGGAAGTCAGAGCATAAAATGAAAAGAAAAGGAGATAAAGGATCTCCTTGTCTTAATCGTCTTGAAGGTATAATTCTTTTTGTAAGTTCATTATTAATCAGGATCCGAAAAGAGGCTGTGGTAATACACTCCATAATAAGTGTTATCCAGTTAGAAGGAAAACCATAGGCATGGAGACATTTTCCAGTAAAACTCCATTCTAATTTGTCATATGCCTTAGCATAGCCAAGCTTGAGGGCCATAAATGAAGTTTTACTGGTTTTTTTTCTTGTTAAGAGAGTGTATAAGTTCATGGGCAAGGATAATATTATCAGAAATCAGCCTTAGAGGGATAAAAGCTGATTGAAAGGGAGAAATAAGTTTGGAAATAAGAGGTTTTAGTCTATATGTTATCAAAGAAGTAATTATTTTATAAATGGTATTACATAGACTAATAGGTCTGTAGTGTGAAACTTCAGAAGGATTCAGAGATTTAAGGATCAGGACAAGAAAAGTTTCATTAATCTTTTTTAGTAAATGTCAAGAGTGGAAAAAACTTTTCACAACTGCAATAACTGAATTTCCAACAATGTCCTAGTAGGTTTTAAAAAATTGGGCATTTAGTCCATCAGGTCCTGGGGCCTTATTAGAACCTAATTTCCAAACAATTTCCTTGATTTCTAGATCAGAGATTGACTTATTCAGAGAAGTAATGTCAGACAGAAAGTTTAGGAACATCAATGTTATGGAAGTTAAACTCAATAGGGTTGGAACAAGCAAAAATATTCTGAAAATGATTAACAAAAGCTTGTTTAATCTCCCTGGGATCAGAAGACTAGTTATTATTGATGTTCAAATTATTAATCAAATTAATTCTTCTCTTGTGGTTAACCTTTGCATGAAAATACTTTGTATTTGCATCATTCTCTTTAAGATATTTATCATTAGCTCTTTGAGACCAGTAGATCTTGTCCAATTTTTCCAGATGTTTGATATCATTAACAATGTTTTGTTCTTCAAGGATTTTATGAATATCTAACATATTTGATGAAAAGGTTTTCTGCAGGTTGTCAAGCTCTAATTTGTTTAGAGAATAAAGACTGTTTTACATTACCAAAAGAGCATTTTTGCAAATCTTTGGAAAGAAAAGCCAATTTAAGAGATTTAGTAGTAAAATCAAAAGCATGAGAACCAGTTTTAGGCTCAGACCATATTTTAGCAACAATATCTCTATAGTCTGTTCTATGAATCCATTGGTTCTCAAATCTAAAACGTTTCCTACCCACTTTAACTGAAAGACAAGAGTTAACAAACACTGCAGCATGATCATAGTGGATAGCAGAAATGTTTTGAACTAAAGTATTAGGACAGGTTTGAAGCCAGATTGCGTTAGATAAAGCTCTATCAAGCCTCCTCCTAATATGATCTAAACCAGGGTGTTTATTGTTCCAAGTAAAGCATGGTTCAGAATAACCAAGATCAAACAGATTATAGTCTGATAAACAGTTTTTAAACAGATGCATGGTGTGGTAAGGCAACTTAAATCTACTCATTTGTTCATGAGGCTCAATTATGCAGTTAAATCCCCTATTACAATCCAAGGCTCATTAATAGTATTAGCAATATTAACTAACTCATCCCATACCTGATTGTGACGGTGAGGCTGAGGATACTGGTACACAGTAGTCAGGGAGAAGGATGGATCAGGTGCATGGGAGTGAAGTTGAGCCGTGATCATCCTAGATGAAGTCGCATGGCTATGACGCATATATGATTAGGGTCCCAAATCAACCAAATTCCTCCAGATAATCCTATTGGTTAGCAACATTCTTTCCAAAGTAAGGGAGTTGAGAGATGATTCTATTAGCACGGGAGCTAGAAATTTTGGTTTCCATAAGAACAAGAATATGGGGAGAATATCTATTGATCATACCATTCAGCTCAGGTAAAAATTCAGGACGACCTGCCCCTCTAACGTTCCATGCTAATATCCTCATAAAAGCCGGAGTCATAAGGAGGAGTTGATTCTCTAGGGATTCCTGCTGGGATTCAGGGGACATGCATTGACGCTTTGATTCCCCATCAGAAAGCTTGGAAGTTCGCTTTCTCTTACCGCCATTTTAATGAGGTAAAGATGATCCCTTGACAGTAATAACAGATCTCTTATAACTTCTACGCTTATATGAACCATCGTGGCTTGAGCGGGAACCACAAACAGGTGGGGAAGGAAGTGACCTGACTGAAAGACATATTCTCCGGGACTGGGAATAAGCATGCGATCCCTGTTTGGAGGATTTGGGAGCACGTTTTCTGGGTGCTGTAGATTTGGGCTTTGGTTTTGAAGGTTTACATTTTGAAGAAGATTTCGAAGTGCAGAAGGTGAACGGTTGAAAGCTTGCAGAAACATTTGGAAGGTGGAAATTGGAACTTCTTGTTTCAGGTTGAATTATGGAAGAGGTGCATGTTGAGTTGTTCCCAAAAATGGATTGGAGGGACGAGGGGGAGGATCGTTGAGGTTGAGTTCTGTCGGGGGAGCTGAGTTGCTTCGGGTTCTTTCGGGAGAAGTCATCTTCTTGGTTAGATTAAAGCAAAGTGGTAGAGCTTTTTGGAGTTGAGGAGGCTAAGTCAGGAGAATATAAAGGTGAAGAGGTAGGAGGAATGTCTGTTGCATGGGGACTGTTCATCTCAGGAATTTGAACAGCTTGCAAGTTGGGTGTCAAAGAGCTTGTACGTGGCAAGGAGATAGTTATTTAAGTTTGGGATATAGACAAAGGATTGGTTAGAGTGGAGGTGTTTGCTTGCTGCTGTGTCTCAAAGTTGGATATGGGCGGCTGTGACATGATGAAATTGGATTTTGTCGAGATGGATGTCGGATTTTGGATTCCAATGAAGGCAAGAGAAGTGGTTTCTAACATGGGAGATGAAACGTGTCACGCCCCGACCCGGAAGTCGAACACGGACAAACGCCGTGTCACCTTGAAACACGTGCCGGCCGGTCACGCACTCCAAAGCAACACGAAGCGTCAATACCAGATCAAAAACATGGAAAACCTGAATTGAGTATAAATTTAAAATACTGAACCTTTCAAATCAGAGTAGATGCGGAATCGTCAAAACCAAAATAATAAAAATATTTTAATAAATCGGAAACCAAGTCAAATCCAATTAGTGGGTTAGTAAACAAGAAACAAGGCACGAGGAATGAGAATGAATAGACGCAATGCCAGTGGGACCCGTCATGTAGTGAGAAGTACCTTTATGAGCAGTGATAACAGCCTACGCCACCGACTCGACCGTCCAAGAATCCGTTGAGTCATAACTACCCTGAAAACACAACAAGAATTTGAGGGGGTGAGTACACAAATGTACCCAGTGAGTGAGCCACCCTCAAAAGAGGACTAGAAGAGGGTGGGGTGCACTCACAACCCAAAACAGGTAAGAAAACCAAGTTATAAAATCCTGGTTAGCAATAAAACAAGTCCAAGTGATCATTTATCATTTACATAAAACAAATGGGCTGCCAATAAAACCTATCCAGAGTGAACTTGGCCCGAGTCAACCTCCGGAACCGTCAGGGGCATTTTCGTCATCATCCAATAATTACTAAAAAAAACATCATATTTCTCTTTTTGTCCAAACAAGCCCCTTCCCCTGACGTTGGCTTGGGTTCGGTACTGCGTGGTGGCCGCAACACACCCAATTTAGCTCTCCCATGCACACGTCGAATCGGTAGATGAATAAATATATCGTGTCGGGCCTGGAGCTACGAACCATGTGGATCCAAAAATAAAGTCATGGTCCGTTAAAACAAACACACCGGCGCTGGGTCGCGTCCGAGATGCTCCACCAACAAGCCATACGTACTCCTGGAGCTATGTCCATAAGTCCCCGTATGCTTGAACAAGTTCTTTTTAACCAAAACCATGTCATTCATGCACCCAAAACATTTATCAAAACATTTTATAAATCATTCATGTAAAAACAGTAATAAAACATTTCCTCAACGGGTTCTCCGTTGAGGATAGCCCACTCATAGTTTAGGGGACTCGTATATCCCCCAAGGTGAATCCGCAGTGAGCCTAACTGGTGTCTCGATCAGTGCCTCGACCGTCTGATTGAGAAGTGCACCAAACACAAGAAAACCGTTAAAACCAAACTCAGAGATTAAATTCATAAACCGAAGTAAAGCCAAGTTTGTCAGTCTAAACCAGGATAATATACCATATAAAACCGAGATAATAAACGAAAATACCAAATCAGTTAGATACAAAGGAATAAAATGACAAGAAGTATAGAACCCAAACCCACGGTCTAATATCGAGGAGTTAAACGTGTCTTTATATGTCTTACAGGGTTCTAATACGAGTTTCAAGGTCCGCAAATACTTCCACAACTTATCTAATCAAAACCGGCATCTAGGGGCAAAACTGTAATTTTACTCGATTAGGGGAAAATTTGTGATTTAGACATCTTAAGGCTGTTACGGTGATTCTCTAACCTTACATGTTCGATTAGTATGATTGGATAAGTCAAGTCCTCTTCTAGGGGCAAAGTCGTAATTTTATCAATTAGGGGTAACATAGTAAATTTGTCCATCACGGGTATTTTTTGGTAATTTAAATGTTCTTAAAATACGATGGTATTACTTACGAGCCGTAGTCCTTAATCTGGTTAGGTTGGATTCGGGTTCATGATCTAAAACGAAATCCTAGTAATATTAAAGTTCTAGACTAACTCTATTTTCAACCAAAAATCTAATGTGGCGACACTTTACAAAAATACTCATATCTAGCTTGATTCTCAAACAAATCAAATGAAACCACATCCATTAGAAATATGGTTCCATATACCTAAATTCACCCTTAGAGGACCCTTATCAAATTCGGCTCCTAACCTATTCAAATCTCAAGTTGATTCCCAAACATTTTCAATGGCATGCTGTAACAAGAATCAACCATGCAGTCCCAAAAATGGCTATTTTTCATTAATTTTCCTTTAGAATTTCAACTTGCTTTCTTCTACAAAGTTAAAGAGGACTCCAAACCCTACAATTTAGGCTCAAGAATGACTCAATTTGGATTCTCTAAGACAAAGTTATGCCCCTCGAAAGAAGGCTGCCCGAAATGAATCTACACTCCCCTGTTTTTCATTTCCAGCAAGGCGACACTTTGGGAAAATAGACGGTTCTTGCTTTTCATTGATTCAGTGAATAGCCTCTGGGTTCAAGACAAAAAATCTTCGGTTTTGAGGAAGAGAACAATGGGCATCTTCTTGCGTTGAAATCGGCACCACATTTCACCGAGCTCCCGTCGCCATCGCCGGTTTGCTTTTTACAGCAAACTAGCTGTCTCCTCTTAAAGTCAAAACAGCTTGGCTTTTGATTCCACCCTCTGCAACCCGTTGATTTCCCCTTTGGTGTTAAGGAACAACTTCCAAGCATAGTTGCCCACTCCAAAGAAATTAATCAAGGGAGATTCTTTCTCCTTTTGCCATCCATTCCACTCCCCCCAATTTGTTTTCCCGCCTGTGGGTTTGGACCACAGTTAGTGCCTGCAAAAAGGATTAGTTAGTGATAATCCTTTGCTAGAAATAGGTAAAAATGGAGAAGTTTGAGTTAATTAGGGTTCTTCC
>AWUE01024366.1:0-21963 GCA_001974825.2 Corchorus olitorius
GTTTGGATTCGACTCGCGGCGCGCAGGTGAATCTACCAACATGGAAGTTAATCTTTTTTTTTAAAAAACGATTTGTCTTCAATTTTTTGTTAAATAAAATTAATCTTATCTCTTTATTAATTTTTTTAACAATCTTATCTCTTTATCTAAATGACAAAAATAGGACTTTTTTTGGTATATATGTTAATATATATATATATATCATATTATTATTATCTCGACATGCATTTATCTATATTATATATAAAAGTACGAATAAGGGGAAACTTTATGTTTTCCGATAGTACCTTTTTTTTTCTAATATATTTCTAGATTGCCATTATTAAATAATATTTTAATTATTTAATTATTTTAATAATAGAAATTTAGATTATCCTCATTATTTAGGATCCAAAGTGGCCAATAGGGATGCCCCACATCATCTTTAGCATCTGAATTTTCGTCCAAAACATTCTCCAAGTCGGTTTAGGAGAAGATCAATTTTGTCTAGAAATTTCAAGAGTAAAATTGTCCACCAAAACGGCAGAATTAGGTCTCGAGATAAACATAAAAGTTGTAGATCTCGGAATCCTCTTTCCAACGGCACCTCATTTGCATTTTTCTGAGCTCTGGATCAAAAGTTATGAATTTTCTTCCAAAACTGCTCTTGTGAAGTCCTCCTTTAAATAGGATTTAACGATGCTGCATCAGAGCTGAATCATTACTGCATCATAATTACTGATTGGACTTAGACTCCTTCTTTGGGCTTCCATATTAACGAATTGGGTCTAAGAATATCAGATTTAATATTATTTTTTGAATTTAATATTTTACTTTTAATTTCAATTTTTTAATGTCAATAAAAAGATTAAACTAACACTAACATGTACAATACTATTGTTAGTGAAGCTCCATCTCTTCGTTATATAATGTTTTGCCGCATTCACTTTGTTTAATTGGAAATTGTTGAGTTAGAAGAGTATAGGTGATACTATGATTTTGATTTTCTTGTCTCTGTGTGGTTATCAAAATTTCATAAGATGGTTTGATGCGCCAAGAGCTTATCAAGGACATCAAGATGACAATGAAGATCATGTAGAGGAAGATCATGGAGTGCAAGGAAGCATGGAGAAGCATGAAGATCAAGGAGGATGCACACAACATGTTTCAAGCACTAAGGAGTTGCCAAAGATGCCATTTTATCCATTGAAGATGCCGTTAGGTCCAATGACAAGAGCAAGAGCCAAAAGATCAAGGATGCATTATTGGGCCTTGTTAGAACTCATCTTGAAGACTTGAAGGCCATCGAAGTTCATTTGAAGAGCTTTGATGAAGATTTGGGCAAGAATATTCCCATCGATTCCAAGCTTCTCACTTTGCTTGCAATCGATGGTTGAAGGAGCTTTATTGTGTAATTAGGCCATTCATGGGCTTATTCTATCTTAGATTAGTTAGTTTTTATGTTTATAAGACAATTGGCCGCCCTAGCCTTCAATTAATGCTCAAATCGGCTATAGGGAGGGTTTTTGATGCCATCTTATGCCTATATAAAGGCACCAACCCCTTCTTTTGTAATCAAGTTAAGTTTATCAAATAAAGAGAGTTTTCTTTTGAAAATTTAGCTTCTTAGTTCTAGTTTGAGCAAGCTTAGGGTTCTTCAATCTTGTAGAGTCCTAGCAAGCAATTAGATAATGATTATCTAGTTATGTTTCTTGTGATCTTAGGTTGACAATTGCAGGTCTAATTGTTCATCTAATTCCGACGAAAGAAGATCTAATCTTGGTGAAGAGTACAAATCAACAAGAACTAGAAGTTGAAGCTGTCAAGTTCATATTTGGAGGCTTTTCAAGGATAGATTTGAATCTAAAACAACTAGATTCACATCAATTGGTATCAAAGCATAGGTTATCATCTTCAATCGGTAAATCTATCATTTTATTCATCCTTCATCAAGTTTTTCATCCATCAACATCAAAATCGCATAAACTCACCTTTTTTTTTTCAAAATTACAGAAACTTGTGAAATTTTTTCCCTATTCATTATAACTCAAATTGCTTTGAAATTTTCGATTTGGAGTCCTCATACATCAGGGTTTAATCGAAAAATATCAAAAAAATAAAAAAATAAAAAATAATTTTGCCCAGAAACTTGTGATTTTTGTTTTGGATTCGTTCTTGCTCGGAAAGGGCTGAAATTTTAGGTTTAGTGTTTATTCATAGGGATCTTTTTGGGAAAAATATTTAAAAAATTAAATAAAAATCAATTTGAGTCATCAATTTTTCCAGGGGGTGTTTTAGGGTTCTTAAGTTGTTCTTTTGAGCTAATTTGTGCAATTAACCCTATTTGGAGCTCTTTGGTGCAATTGATTGTTTGTTTGGGTATCTTGGGTTGCTTTTGCTGTGAATTAAGGTTTAATTTGAAGAATTTCAGGTTGGAACACTATTGGATTCAAGTGGTATAAAATAGGATTTAAGTGATACTAGGGTTCTTGATTGTTGAATTGGTTGAATTGTGTTGTTAGTGTTGTTTACTTGGATTTGTGCAGCAAGCTTTGGCGACATCAGGAGGCTGCAAAAGTTGGTTTGTTTTGATCACTTACCTTTTGATTCACTCTAATTTGCTACTAATTGTTTGTTCCTTAAGTAGGTCATGAGAAGAAAGAAGTACTCTTTCTACTTGCTCTTATTAGGCCTATTGAAGCTAAGAAAAAGGCAAATTGTGTGATATCATCAATAGAGTAGTGGGCGGCCAACCCTTAGGATTGTGTGCAAATACGAGAGCACAACAAGGTATACACACACACACACTTGTGAGGAATTTTTGCTACTAATCTTTTTCATTTTTGTAGGTACAATGGGAGATAAAGGAGGTGGCGAAAATCAAGCAAATGATTTGGCTACTATGATACAAGTCTTGATGCAAAGAATGGATGCCTTAAACAATGAAGTTCAACAAATAAGGCAAGAAAGGGCTAATCAAGCTCAATTACCACCACCACCACCACCACCACCACCAAGGGGAGGCGATTTGGTAGATGAAGTTAGAGAAAATTTGAGGCCTAGAAGAGTGGTTGATAGAGATGAGCCTAGGGACAACATCAAGTACACAATTCCTAAGTTCAATGGGAGAGGGTCTCTAGAAGATTACTTGGATTGGGAGTCAAAATTGGACATGTACTTTGATTTTCACCCCTATGCCAAATCGGAAAAGGTACAAATTGCTATCCTTGAGTTTGTTGAGAATGCTTTCAATTGGTTAGTGTTTATTTGGTGAAGGAGTTGCAATTACCCACTACCAAACATCAAAAACCCTATAGTTTAGGTTGATTCAATGATAGAGAAGAAATTAGGGTTAACAAACAAGTTTTAGTTTCTCTTTCTTTGGGCAGGTACAAGGAAGATGTTTTGTGTGATGTTTTGCCAATGCAAGTATGTCATGTACTACTTGGTCAACCATGGCAATATGCTAACAAGGTGAAGCATGATGGTGAGAACAACAAGTACTCTTTTATGCGTGGTAAGCATTCTATTACTTTAGTTCCTTTATCACCTCAAAAAGCTTTAAAAGATCAATTGAAATTGAAAGAAGATTTTACTAGATTAGAGGCTGAATTTAGGGCTAAAGAAAAGAGTAAAACAAACCCTAAATTGCATGATGTTTAAAACGCAAAGGGGGTTGTTTTGGTGGATAGTTCTAAGAAAGTTGTTAAAGAATGCATGTTAGCTACTAAAAGTGAGATTAAGAGTGCTTTGCATGATAATTCTGTTTTGATCTTGCTTATGCTTAAAAATACACTTGTGAGTACTAACAACTTGACTGGAGAACTTCCAAGCGACATTGTAGACACCGAAATTTGGGCTAATTAATTTTGGGACAAGCCCATTATTATTAGTCCAAAATTGAAACTCATGTTTTATTTTTTTATGGGTCCATGTAAGTGGGTTTATTTCTCTTCATGTAACTTGAGTCCAAACCCAATAGGGGAATGACTCTAGGTATAAATAGATAAGTTCCTAGGGTTAGGGAGAGGTTTTTCTAGGTTACAAAAAGTGAGAGCCGAGAATTGTCTTGAAAAAAAAGAAACTGAGCAGACGAAGAAAAGAAGAAAAATAGAGATTTGTTGTACGTGAAATTGATTAGCCTGTAAAAGGAATTAGAAGAGTAAAAGTCTAATTTGTGGAAGTCTTCAACATGGTTGGCTTTTATTCAATTGGTAAAAATCCCTTTTATGGCCCTGTATTCTTTATTCTTATCTTCCTTCGTGCAAACCATCAATTCATATATTGGGTAATGAATTTTTTTTGTTTGTTTTCTTGATTTAATTGAATACAGTAGGTGCGCTTCAATTGGTTTTGTTTGTTTTTTTGGTTTTAGTCTAGATTTGGGTAGCTAGTATGTAATCTTTGCGATTTGGTCACCTATTCTCTTATGCAATAGATTTCAGTTTCTATTTTAATGCAATTTGACCCCTTTATTTGTTATGCAATGCACATAATAACATCAAGTTTATCCCGTTTTCATCTAAGTCCCTGAGATTTGTGCAGTTAGGTCCTATTGCTTTAATTTAGTTTATTTTAGTTCTATATATTTAATCTAATTTGAGATTTAATGCGATTTGGCTACTGTTTTTTTTTAAATTTATTCGTTTGGGTATGCAACAGTTTGCTTTTCATGCAATTAAGGGTTTGTTTAATTTTAATTCATGCAATTAGGGTTATAATTGTTTAAATTAATGGTCTAATTTCATAATTAACTTAGCATTAGTTTTGATTGCTCAATAATTGATTATATTTCAATTTTAATTAGATTTAATTTTATTTTAATTAAAACCAAATTAGGATTAGGTCATATGCATTCATGTTTAATTATGCATTTTAATTTATATGTTATTTGTTAATTGTCATGCCACTAAACAACCAATAATCATAGTCTTCCAAAGAAGGGGCTTTCACGAGTGATCGAATTTTCGGGACTCATTGAATGTCTCTGAGGATGAGAGGGTTCTTTTGGGATGCTTCGGAGTTCCGTGAATATATCTCGAAAAGAATTTTCAATAACCTAAGACTACGTGAATTGGTCTAATAATTTTGATTTTGCATTCATCATTTGCATACATGCATTAATTAGAGAAAAGACTTAAAAAAGGCCAACAAAAAGATTTTTTTATTAGAGTTATTTATCTATTACTTAATTATTTATTTTAATAATTTTCTTAATAGGCAAGATTAGGATAATGGTCAATAGGTGACTAATCACACCTAGGAATTTTGGTTAGTGGCGACTCCTGTTGTTTAAGTCGGAGCGATAGGGTTGTCCGGACCCATACGTTACGACAGCTTGGCGACTCCGCTGGGGAGTAGTTAGAGAGTCAGGCCAGACTTAGTTTAACCGGATTTAGGATCTTAATAATAATTGGTTGCTTTTTTTTTTTTTCTTGATTTTTTGCCATGTTTTTATTGTTGTGAATATTTGTTTTATTTATGATTCATTATTATTTATGGTCTAACTATTTTGTTGTTTTTGTTTTGGTTCAGCATTAGTTTTTATTTATGGTAATTTGATTTTCTGTATGTTGGTATTTGGTAAAGGTTTGTTTGTCCCTTCTGCACTCACATCACTTTTACATTGCATGCATCAGCCCGAACCCGGGGCTTGAATTTTATACCCTTTAGATCGGAGGTGATTTAGGTAACCTTCGTGGAATCAATTAAGATCCCCGTATGGGTTATGTGAAAAACCTCCACCGAAATTGAACCCTTTTCAATGAGCCTATAATGGGTGAGAATTGGGGGCCTTACTAGCCTCGAGTGGGTGACAGTGAGGACAATTTGGAAACCTTTAGAAGTGTCTGACAAAAAACCCAGCATATAGTGTGAGAAAGCCAGTCTGTATAGAGCCAAACCCCAAAAATGAGTGAATAGGATACAAAGAAGGGACACTTCTAACCTTTATACTTTTACCATTTTTTCCAACTTTGGATTGTAGAGTGGGTATGCCCATTACTCACAATAGGAGACTCTTTGCCCTGGGGCAATTTCTGCCAATTTCTTGGTTTTTAAATAATGTAACAGGGGCATCTTTTCGTATTTTGTCGTAATTTCAATTTCTTCATTATTTTCTTCATATTTTGTTACTAATGATTCTTTCTGTTCTGTTTTCTCTTTCTTGGCATTTTCTTTTGCATCTTTATAATTTGCACTCATATTTCATTATTTGTCACACAAATGAAGAATTTCAATTAGATCCAGTTTTGTGGTAATTGAAACTTGGATATGGGGAAGGGACGACTTCTAAAATCTTGGTGGAACATTCCGGAAGATTTTCTAAGTTATCTTTTTCTTTGGTAAAAGTCATTTGCAATGCACACATTGCATCCATCATGCATTTGTCATTCACTTGTATATATGCATCCATCATGCATTATCATTGTCATTTGTAAATAGATGCATTTTATACATGTAGTTCATTCATGTAGGTCACTTGTAAGTATTACTTGTTTCTACTTGCTTGTTGGAGTCTAACATCCTCAGGAAAGCATGGGAGATCTGTTGGAAGCTTGAGTTCACTGCTTGGAGCTATAGTTAAAGGTTGACTGAGATAGATGTGAGAACAAGGCGACCTATGCATTGAAATTCCAGATGAAACTTTGGCTAGTCAATAAAGAATTGAAGACTACATCAGAAGGGCGAGTTAGCTGCAAATTAGTTAAAATGAAAATTGGGAGTCTGTTGCATAGCGAATTTCTGAAACTTTGGTGCTTATATCACATATGCATATCACTTGCATTGTATTTCAGTTTTTGGATATTCTTACTCAGATTTTCTCATGATTGTAGTGATCAAAATTATTGCATTTGTTTCCTTGAATGAAAAAGTTCATTTTGAATGAAAATTGTGAATGTTTGCTGAATTTGGTGATTACCACTAAGGAACAGTTCCCAAAACACTTAAGCAGGGGCAATAATCTTTGTCTGGGCAATGAGCAAAGGAATGGGGTTTAGTAAAAGGTTTTGAGAAATAAAAGAAAAAAACTCTTTAGTGAAGAGGTTGTCTTTGGAATAAAAATGTTTTTGAAATAAAGGGATGGTTTTTTTCAAAGTGACAGCAAGACAATTTGTTTTATGTCAACACTGAGCTTAAATTCCACATTTCCTTGATCCCAAAAAGAGTCCATTTCTTTCCTTGGAAACCTAATTGAACCAGAAATTCCACATCTTCAAGATATTTTGTTACCTTTCCACATATGCCTTGAGGAAGATTGTTTTTAAAAGCCAAATTCAAGTCTCCTCCAATATTTGAAGGGGAAAATTGGTCCTTAAATCCAAGGTAGACAATCCAAGTCGTACCTTTTCCGATAAGTCTGGTTTTCAAGAGACTTTTCATGTCCTTATGACGAAGGCAAGCAATAATCAGCCAGAGTGGTGGAATAACATGCTCAAATTCATCATTACAAAGGTTAGATGAATGAATGAGAGGCAGACAACAGTTATAAGATTCCCATCAGCAAAAGAAAAAGAAAAGCAAGTGAAAAAAAGAAAAAGAAAAAATAGACCGATTGAGACGTCCTGCATTGGCACAAATTTTTGGATTTTGATCAAAGAGTTTTTCAAAAGTCAAAAATGCTTTTAAAGAAAGTGTTTTCAGAAAAGGGTTTTCTAAAAATTGGTTTTCACAAGGGTTTAAGTTTTCCAAGATTACCTTTCAATGTCCAGACTTGAAGTGATAAATGGCCTTCTTTCTTATTCCCCTCACTTGCAGAAAAATTATCCATTGTTGTCCCCTTTGAGCCGAATGAATTTTCTTTCAAATGAACCTTAATCAAGGATCACCCTCCACACTGGGGGCAAGGATACAGAGGCTTTTGTCTCAGCAAATGAAAATAGGGTTTGCATTTAAATTTGGAAGATGGAGCAACCTGTGATATCGATCGAGTTCACAAAAGAGACAATGAACTCGCTCCATCGAGAGAAAGAAAGTTCAAAGCAAAAAAGAGAGGGAAAGAAAAAAGAAAAATGAAGAAAATAATTGAAAAAGAAAAGAAAAGAAAGAAGTTGAAAATGCAAAAGATGGAGGAAGGGATGAGTTTGACAGAATCCAATCCTTCATAGGACAAAGAAGTGATCCTTGATTCAATCACCCTCAAACACATTTGTGAGCCTTTTTATCTTTTCTTTGGCACCATTAACCCAAGCCTACATTACGTGCCTAATAAAGCCATCTTTGATCAAGTCGGGATATTGGAATGGAACTTTCCTCTATGTGTGATCTTTTCAAAAGAAAAAATGTTTTCCTCAAAGTGCAATCTTTTCAAAAGAGAAAAAATGTTTTTCAAAAAGATTTTATGACAAAATTGGTTTCAAGAGTTTTCAGTGCAAGTGGGTGGCAAAAAAAAAAAAGAAAAGAAATAAAAAAGAAAATGATAAGGCTCTAGGGTGAAAACCTGAAAAGACAGTCTAGAGCAAGAATGAGAATTCTTGAGTCCTCATAAGGACTGTCAAAGCAGTCAAATAAAATAGGACCTCTTTCGCAGCATTGAGCATTGATTCAATTCACGGAATAAAAGTTGACAAAGTCATCCAACATTCAAACTGTGTCAAGAGAAGCCAATACACTGCCTTTTTCCTACAAATTGCCTTTCTAGCCTTGGGAATCTCTTGATAGTCAGTGTTGACTCAAATCTTTGAACAAATGATGATTTGAAAATGTTTAGAAATGAGTATGCTAAAGATTTGCATTCCATTTGTGAGTCTAAGATGAAGCAGTCAAAGTCTTGGTAAGGGGAGTCTTCTAAGTGGTGGTCACCAAATTTTTTGAGAAAAGTTTCTTAGTTTTGGGAAAACAAGGCAATATGTGCGGCATTTTCCTGACAAAAACGTTTTCAGGGGCAAATGACGCAATATTCATGTGAAATCATTTTTAATCATGACATGTCTTAAGCAAATCTAACTGCATGATAACATATTTTGGAATTTGACTTCTGGTCAAATTTTGTTGTAGGAATACAAAGAAGTTGATACAAGAATTGATGTGGGGCAAAGGAGTCTACTTCAACGGTTCATCTGCGTGAGATCCAAAGCAGGAGTTTTGTCAATGAGAAATTTTGTTATAGAGAGAAAGTATGGCAGAGCATCACATGTTTTGAAGAGGAAGCATTCAAGAGTTACATGGAGTAGAGTCATCAGGGCATGACATAGACGAAGATGGAGTGATTCAGAATTATTGAAGAATTAGTCATGGGGGCATCATAGAGAAGGATTGGACATCACATAGCCTAGTAGGTAAAGAAGGAGCCATGAGAGGACAGGGAACCAAGAAGAGGCAATAGTCAAGAATGGGTAAAGAAGAAGTCAAAAAATGGTAGATGAAGAGTCAAGTACAGGTGTTTAAAGCGATCCAGTGCGGTCTTTTCACCTTCAGGCATCTAGTGTGATCTTTTAAAGTTTTCAGAGATCTACGTTGACGTTCATGGCCCTGTGCGGTCTTTCATAGAAGTTTTCAGAGATATAAGTTGATCTCCAGATGATCCGGTACGGTCATTTTAAGAAGTTGATCCCCAGATGATCTAGTGCGGTCATTCCAAGAAGTTTTAGAGATCAGAGTTGATCCCTAGATGATCTAGTGTGGTCATTCCAAAGAAGTTTTCAGTGATCAGAGTTGATCTCCTTTCAAGAAGTTTTTGATGATCAGAGTTGATCTAGTTTCAAGCAGTTTTCGATGATCATAGTTGATCTAGTTTCAAGAAGTTTTCGATGATCAGAGTTGATCTCGTTTCAAGAAGTTTTTGATGATCAAAGTTGATCTCCTTTCAAGAAGTTTTCGATGATCAGAGTTGATCTCGTTTCAAGAAGTTTTCGATGATCAGAGTTGATCTCATTTCAAGAAGTTTTGATGATCAGAGTTGATCTCCTTTCAAGAAGTTTTCGAAGATCATAGTTGATCTCGTTTCAAGAAGTTTTTGATGATTAGAGTTGATCTCGTTTCAAGAAGTTTTTTTCAAGAAGTTTTTGATGATCAGAGTTGATCCCGTTTCAAGAAGTTTTCGATGATCAGAGTTGATCTCATTTCAAGAAGTTTTCAATGATCAGAGTTGATCTCATTTTAAGAAGTTTTCGATGATCAGAGTTGATCTCATTTCAAGAAGTTTTCAATGATCGAAGTTGATCTCATTTCAAGAAGTTTTCAATGATCAGAGTTGATCTCATTTCAAGGAAGTTTTCGATGATCAGAGTTGATCTCATTTCAAGAAGTTTTCGATGATCAGAGTTGATCTCATTTCAAGAAGTTTTCGATGATCAGAGTTGATCTCATTTCATGAAAGTTTTCAATGATCAGAGTTGATCTCATTTCAAGAAGTTTTCGATGATCAGAGTTGATCTCATTTCAGGAAAGTTTTCGATGATCAGAGTTGATCTCATTTTAAGAAAGTTTTCGATGATCAGAGTTGATCTCCTTTCAAGA
This sequence comes from Corchorus olitorius, assembly GCA_001974825.2. Classification (NCBI taxonomy): domain Eukaryota; kingdom Viridiplantae; phylum Streptophyta; class Magnoliopsida; order Malvales; family Malvaceae; genus Corchorus; species Corchorus olitorius. Next base: position 10,438 of record AWUE01024366.1, read on the forward strand.
AGTTTTCGATGATCAGAGTTGATCTTGTTTCAAGAAGTTTTCGATGATCAGAGTTGATCTTGTTTCAAGAAGTTTTCGATGATCAGAGTTGGTCTTCACATTGATTCAACATGGTAGTTCCAAGAAAGTTTCCGTGGTCAAGGTTGAGTCTTAAATGATCCAGTGTGGTTAGTTAAGAAGTTCAAGATTAAAGTGAAGGAGCAGAAAGAAGCAAAAGAGTTCAAGCACAACGGTGTCTACGTCTTTGTGTACTTCCCATTCATCAAGAAATACGAAAAGAACGCCTTTACGTCTTTCAAGATCTTCAGAAAGTCCACAAAGAGGGGCAGCTGTAGACACTGAAATTTGGGCTAATTAATTTTGGGACAAGCCCATTATTTTTAGTCCAAAATTGAAACTCATGTTTTATTTTTTTATGGGTCCATGTAAGTGGGTTTATTTCTCTTCATGTAAATTGAGTCCAAACCCAATAGGGGAATGACTCTAGGTATAAGTAGATAAGTCCCTAGGGTTAGGGAGAGGTTTTTCTAGGTTACAAAAAGTGAGAGCCGAGAATTGTCTTGAAAAAAAAGAAACTGAGCAGACGAAGAAAAGAAGAAAAAGAGAGATTTGTTGTACGTGAAATTGATTAGCCTGTAAAAGGAATTAGAAGAGTAAAAGTCTAATTTGTGGAAGTCTTCAACGTGGTTGCCTTTTATTCAATTGGTAAAAATCCCTTTTATGACCCTTTATTCTTTATTCTTATCTTCCTTCGTGCAAACCATCAATTCATATATTGGGTAATGAATTTTTTTTGTTTGTTTTCTTGATTTAATTAAAAACAGTAGGTGCGCTTCAATTGGTTTTGTTTGTTTTTTTTGGTTTTAGTCTAGATTTGGGTAGCTAGTATGTAATCTTTGCGATTTGGTCACCTATTCTCTTATGCAATAGATTTCAGTTTCTATTTTAATGCAATTTGACCCCTTTATTTGTTATGCAATGCACATAAAGACAACAAGTTTATCCCGTTTTCATCTAAGTCCCAGAGATTTGTGCAATTAGGTCCTATTGCTTTAATTTAGTTTATTTTAGTTCTATATATTTAATCTAATTTGAGATTTAATGCGATTTGGCTACTGTTTTTTTTAATTTATTCGTTTGGGTATGCAACAGTTTGCTTTTCATGCAATTAAGGGTTTGTTTAATTTTAATTCATGCAATTAGGGTTATAATTGTTTAAATTAATGGTCTAATTTCATAATTAACTTAGCATTAGTTTTGATTGCTCAATAATTGATTATATTTCAATTTCAATTAGATTTAATTTTATTTTAATTAAAACCAAATTAGGATTAGGTCATATGCATTCATGTTTAATTATGCATTTTAATTTATATGTTATTTGTTAATTGTCATGCCACTAAACAACCAATAATCATAGTCTTCCAAAGAAGGGGCTTTCACGAGTGATCGAATTTTCGGGACTCATTGAATGTCTCTGAGGATGAGAGGGTTCTTTCGGGATGCTTCGGAGTTCCGTGCATATATCTCGAAAAGAATTTTCAATAACCTAAGACTACGTGAATTGGTCTAATAATTTTGATTTTGCATTCATCATTTGCATACATGCATTAATTAGAGAAAAGACTTAAAAAATGGCCAACAAAAAGATTTTTTTTATTAGAGTTATTTATCTATTACTTAATTATTTATTTTAATAATTTTCTTAATAGGCAAGATCAGGATAAAATCAACCAATTTCATTTTGACCCACATAGAATTTGGTTAGACTAATGGTACCGTCGTTTGACGGGCGTCTCAGGGGTGCTGATCCTTCCCTGAATGTAATGGACTCCCGAACCTAGACTTAGGTTAGAAGATCAGACCAGTAGGCTTAGTTAGGTTTTTGCCAAGCATGGGACCTAACTAGGTTTTAATGGTCAATAGGTGACTAATCACACCTAGGAATTTTGGTTAGTGGCGACTCCTGTTGTTTAAGTCGGAGCGATAGGGTTCTCTGGACCCACACGTTACGACAGACATTGTTTCTCTTTTGAGTGATTATGTAGATGTGTTTCCTAGGGATATTCCAAGTGGATTGCCACCAATTAGAGGGATTGAACATCAAATTGACTTCATCCCTGGGGCGCAAATACCAAATAGGCCAACTCTAGGACTAATCCTGAAGAAAAGGAGTTAGAGAAACAAGTTGGAGAGTTGCTACAAAAAGGGTATGTGCGCGAGAGCCTTTCTCCATGTGCAGTTCCTATTTTGCTTGTTCCTAAGAAGGATGGAACTTGGAGAATGTGTGTTGATTGTAGGGCAATAGACAACATAATAGTTAAGTATTGTCACCCTATTCCTAGATTATATGATATGCTTGATCAATTGCATGGTGCTTGCTTATTTTCTAAGATTGATCTTAAGAGTGGGTATCATCAAATTCTCATGAAAGAGGGTGATGAATGGAAAACTGCCTTTAAAACTAAGTTAAGATTGTATGAATGGTTAGTTATGCCTTTTGGATTGACTAATGCACCTAGTACTTTTATGAGGCTAATGAACCATGTTTTAGATGTACTTAGGGTTGAGAAGTTGTATGCAAACCTTAAGAAGTGCACCTTTTGCACAAACAAGCTTGTTTTTCTTGGTTTTGTGGTTTCTGCGCAAGGTATAGAGGTAGATGAAGAGAAGATCAAAGCCATCAAAGACTGGCCAACACCCACCAACGTTGGACAAGTGAGATCATTCCATGGCTTGGCTAGATTCTATAGGAGGTTTGTTAAGGATTTTAACACCTTGGCAGCACCTACAACAACTGTGATGAAGAAAGATGCACCATTCAAGTGGGGAAAAGAACAACAAGAAGCATTTGAGACCTTAAAAGAAAAGCATACTAATGCTCCTTTGCTTGTTTTACCTAACTTTAACATATAGTTTTGAGATTGAATGTGATGCATAAGGTATATGAATTGGAGCTGTTTTGATGCAGGGTGGGAAGCCCGTGGCTTATTTCAGTGAGAAATTGAATGGGGCCGCATTAAACTATCCAACTTATGACAAGGAGTTGTATGCTCTTGTGAGAGCCTTACAAACGTGGCAACATTATTTGTGGCCTAAGGAGTTTGTGATTCACACTGATCATGAAAGCTTGAAGTACTTAAAGGGCCAACAAAAGTTGAACAAATGGCATGCTAAGTGGGTTGAGTTCATTGGGAGTTTTCCTTACGTGGTGAGGTATAAGCAAGGTAAGGAGAATGTTGTGGCTGATGCTTTGTCAAGGAGGTATGTGTTACTTTCCATGCTTGATTATAAGTTTCTTGGATTTGAGTTTATTAAGGAATTGTATGTTAGTGATGCTTATTTTGGTGATATCTTCAAAGCATGTGAAAATTCTGGTTTTGGAAAGTTTTATAAGCATGATGGATTTTTGTTTAAAGAATCTAGATTATGTGTTCCTTCTAGTTCTTTGCATTTTGTGCTTATAAGGGAATCACATGAGGGGGGATTAATGGGTCACTTTGGAGTTGATAGAACATATGAGATCTTACATGAACACTTCTTTTGGCCTAAGATTCGATATGATGTAGGAAAGCATGTTTCTAGTTGTATTGTTTGTTTGCAAGCTAAATCTACATCTAAACCTCATGGATTGTATACTCCTTTTCCTATTCCTCATGAACCATGGACACACATTAGCATGGATTTTGTGTTAGGATTGCCTCGTTCTAGGAGAGGTAAAGATTCTATCTTTGTTGTGGTTGATAGGTTTTCCAAGATGGCACACTTTATTGCATGTTTAAAAACTGATGATGCCATTAATGTAGCTAACTTGTTCTTTAGGGAAATTGTTAGATTACCTAGAATGCCTAGAACTATTGTTTCTGATAGAGATGCTAAGTTCTCAAGTCACTTTTGGAGAACTTTATGGGCTAAGTTAGGTACTAAGTTTTGTTTTCAACTACTTGTCATCCTCAAATTGATGGTCAAACTGAAGTTGTTAATAGGACTTTATCTACCTTGCTTAGAGCTTTGATTAAAAAGAACTTAAGAACTTGGGAAGAGTGTTTAGCTCATGTTGAATTTGCATACAATAGAAGCATACATAGTACAACTGGTTATTCACCTTTTGAAATTGTGTATGGCTTTAATCCATTAACTCCTTTGAATTTGATGAGTTTACCTTTGAGTGTGCAAGTTGACATGGATGGTGCTAAAAAGGCCGATTATGTTAAAGAACTTCATGAGAAGGTTAGAGCAAACATTGAAAAGAAGACTCAACACTACATGAAGATGGCTAACAAGGGGCGCAAAGAGGTTATATTTGAGCCTGTAGATTGGGTTTGGTTGCATCTAAGGAAGGAAAGATTTCCTGAGAAGAGGAAATCCAAGCTTTTACCCCGTGGAGATGGTCCATTCCAAGTGTTGGAGAGGATCAACAACAATGCCTACAAGCTAGATCTTTCTAGTGAGTATGGTAATATTAGTGATACCTTTAATGTTTCTGATTTGTCTTTGTTTGATAATGATTCAGATTTGAGGATAAATCCTTTTCAACGGGGAGGGAATGATGCGCCAAGAGCTTATCAAGGACATCAAGATGACAATGGAGATCATGGAGAGGAAGATCATGGAGTGCAAGGAAGCATGAAGATCAAGGAGGATGCGCACGACATGTTTCAAACACTAAGGAGTTGGAAAAGATGCCATTTGATCCATTGAAGATGCCATTAGGTCCAATGACAAGAGCAAGAGCCAAAAGATTCAAGGATGCATTATTGGGCCTTGTTAGAACTCATCTTGAAGACTTGAAGGCCATCGGTGTTCATTTGAAGAGCTTTGATGAAGATTTGGCAAGAATATTCCCATCGATTCCAAGCTTCTCACTTTGCTTGCAATCGATGGTTGAAAAACCTTTATTGTGTAATTAGGCCTTCATGGGCTTATTTTATCTTAAATTAGTTACTTTTTATGTTTAGAAGACAATTGGCCGCCCTAGCCTCCAATTAATGCTCAAGTCGACTATAGGGAGGGTTTTTGATGCCATCTTATGCCTATATAAAGGCACCAACCCCTTCTTTTGTAATCAAGTTAAGTTTATCAAATAAAGAGAGTTTTCTTTTGAGAATTTAGCTTCTTTGTTCTAGTTTGAGCAAGCTTAGGGTTCTTTAATCTTGTAAAGTCCTAGCAAGCAATTAGATAGTGATTATCTTGTTGTGTCTCTTGTGATCTAGAAGTTGAAGTTGTCAAGTTCATCTTTGGAGGGTTTTCAAGGATAGATTTGAATCTAAAACAACTAGATTCACATCATGGTTATTATAATTTCATGAGGAGGTTATCAAAATTGAATAGTGTGGTTACCAAAATTTGATATGAAAGTTATCAAAATTTCATACTGTGGTTACCAAAATTTCATAGGATCAGGTTATTAAAATTTTTTAGGAAGGTTATTGAAATTTCATAGTGTAGTTATCACAATTTTATAGATAGGTTATCAAAGAGATTATCAAAATATCATAGCGAGGTTATAAGAATTTCATAGTGTGGTTAGCAAAATTTCATAAGGAGGTTACTAATATTTCATAGGGAGGTTATCAAAATTTCATAGTGTGGTTATTAAATTTTTTTAGTGTGGTTATCAAAATTCCATATGAAGGTTATAAAAGTCTTAATTTCATAAGGAGTACCAAAATTTGATAGAAGGTTATCAAATCTCATAGAGTGCTTATCGAAATTTCATAGAGATCGGATTATCAAAATTTATAGGAAGTTTATCAAAATTTCATAGTGTTGTTATCAAAATTTCAAAGCGAGGTTATCAAAATTACATAATGAAAATATCAAAATTTCGTAGAGGGTCAACAAAATTTTATAGAGAGGTTATCAAAATTTCATAAAGAGGTTATCAATTTTCAAAATGTGATTACCAAAATTTCATAGTATGGTTTCCAAATTAGGAAGGTTATTAAACCTTTACCATGGAGTAATCAAAATTTCAGGGTGGATATCAAAATTTCATATGAAGGTTATCAAAATTTCATAGTTTAGTTTTCAAAATTTCATAAGATGGTTATCAAAATTTAATAGGGAGATTAACAAAATTTCATAATGAGGTTATCAAAATTTGTAGTTATCAAGATTTCATAAGGAGGTTATCAAAATTTTATTAGGAGCTTTATCAAAATTTTATAGCGAGGTTATCACAATTTCATAGCGTGATTATCAAAATTTCAGAGTGTGATTACTAACAATTCATATGGAAGTTTTTAAATTTTCATAACGTGGTTATTAATATATCATATGGAGGTTATCAACATCTCATAGTGTTGGTTATCAAAATTTCATAGTGAGGTCTTCAAAATTCCTTAGGGAGGTTAACAAAATTTCATAAGAAGGTTAAAAAAATTTTATAAAAGGGTTCTCGAAATTCGATAGTATTGTTATTAAAGTTTCATAGGAAGGTTGTTAAAATTTTATAAGGAAGTCATAAAAAATAGTGTAATTATCATAATTTAATAGAGAGGTTATCATAATTTCATATGAATATTTCATTTAAACATGTTGGGCCATGTGCAACGCACGTGAAAGCTAAAACTAGTAAGAATTTAATTTGACCAGAAAAAGCTTATGTACATATGAAAAAAATAAACAAATTCCCCACCAAAAGAAAATACAAAAAAAAACTTAATTTTACACTTAAAATAGGCATAAAACATTTGTCATTTGAGATATATGGAAGGATGGAAATCACCTGCCCCATTAAGGTTATATTAGATAATACCAAATACACACGAAACTTATAATTGTTTACAAATAAGAGTTGAATCATATTTCCCAAACCAAACTGATTGAGCCAAAAATAACCCTATTTTTATGGCTATTTTACTATGTTTTTGGATCTATTCATGCTTAAATATATGCTATTTTGATAATATTTGTGTTTTGAGTTCTTAAGAGGTGTGAAATTGAGAATTTGTTAATTTTCACTTCTTTTGGAGCTATTTTGATGACTTTTAACACATATATGAGCATAGCAATTTTGAGTATAGATTTGGAGATTCGAAACTCGTGTTTGAAGATTCATTGAAAATAATTTGAATATTTGAAGATCATTGAAGAATTATTTCAAGGAGCAAGAATTGAAGATTGGAGTTTTAATTGCAAAGGATTGAAGACAAGCCATGAATAAAGCCCGAAAGCTTTGGAATTTTGGATATTTTATATGGGATAATACTCAGCCCATATAAGCCCATAATTGGAATTAAGAACCCAATTTGTGCCGCATATGTCCAACAAAATATGCAATTCCCGCTTATTCCCGCTTCTAGTCCTAACAGGATTAGGATTCAGCGCAGTCTCGGTAGAAAAATCATAACTTTCTTCTTAGATGTCTGTTTTAGGCCCATGAGTATTTGTTGGAAAGCTAACTCCGAGATTTTCAACTTTCCTTTGAAGTCCAAGACCCAAATCTGCCATCTTCAAGCCCAAAAATGCCGTCGAAGTCCCAGCACGAATCCAGAAAATTTCAGGATCCTATTTTGACTTGGATTCTACTCTAGGAAGACTTTTGATCCAACTTGGAGACCAAGTCAGCCCCAAAACCGTCCTAGAGTCATTTCCTAGTTAGAATTTGAGTCTTTAGGGTTATTTTCACTATAAATAGCCACCTTAGGTCTAGGTTTTCAATGTATGTAGATCTAGAAATTGTATTTGGTAGAATTGTTGAAGATTTGGAGGACAAAAGCCCTAGTGCCGCTGCCCCCTCTTCTTCCCATCCATAAGATAAGTTTTTCTTCTTATTCTTTGGATGCTCACTCAATTCATGAGTGAGTAATCCTTTTCTTTTCTCCAATGTAGAATTTAATTGATCTCTTGACTTATATAATGGTGAGATTTTGTGCTTATATATGATAATTGTTAGAGTATTCTTTTGATCTCTGTTTTAATCCTATGTTGCTTGTTTTGATGGATTGAGCCGGCACTTTCTTGATAAATTAAGTTAGCATTAGCTAGATCAAGTCGAGGATTAACAGTCCAGGCTTGGTTGTTTGTAGTGATTGGTTGAGAATTAACACTTCCTTCCAAGAGAGATAAGGGACGTTGAGTGAGAAATTACTCTTTGTGTTTGTATAAATTACTAGTTCTTAATGCTTTGTTTCTTGGTGAATCTTTAAGCCTTAACCGGTAATTGATTTGTTAGGAAGTAAAAGGGGTAATTTAAGCCTTCACCGGTAATCTTATGTAATTAAGGTAATTTAGGATTTAATTCCAACAAGCTATTCTTTGTTTTCATAATTTTTAGATATCAATGATCCATGTTATAATTGTCAAGAGGGATATTAATTCTACATTGGAGGTTTTTATTAATTGTTTTCTTGATTATTCACTGCTTTCTTATCAATTGATTTCTTTAATTTTCTTGATTGCTTCTTAGTTAATTTTAATTGTTAGTTAGATTAGATTTAATTTCACTATAAAAATTCTCTTTAATTTATTTGATTGATTTAAGAAAAAGATAAATAACCTATCTCTCTGTGGGTTCGACCCCTACTTGCCCTATCTGCTTTAGTTAGGATTTTGTTGGGATTATTATTTTTATGATTTGCTGACGACCGATCATAAATTTTGGCGCCGTTGCCGGGGAGATTGTGAATTATTTTTCTTTTTCTTTTTCTTTTTCTATTTGATTTGCACTTGATATTCATTTATTTTGTAGGAAAAATTTAATGGAGCAACCACATTCGTTAAGGGAGCTGAATTTCAACTGTGAAGTGCCGCCCCGATGTATTGACTATCCAGCCATGGATATGACATACCAACTGAAGTCAGGAGTAATCCGTTTGTAGCCAATTTTTCGAGGAGAACCTCATGAGAATCCTCATGAGCACTTGCAAAGTTTCTTTATCAAGTGTGCTGCAATCACTGGGATGCCTGAAGAACAAGCTAAGCTTCGAACATTTCCACTCACTCTTGAGGGAAAAGCAAAAAGCTGGTTTGTAAGCTTATCACCAAAATCCATAACTTCGTGGAAAGAATTGGAAACAACATTCCTGAACAAGTATTTTCCAGAGGCCAAGCGAGCTGATGTAAGAAGGAAAATCACAACCTGTCAACAACTACCTGAAGAGAAGTGGCACCAATACTGGGAAAGATACAACAATGCGCAAGTTGCCCTTACCACAACCTAAGCGAAGCACTGTTGATTCAGAACTTTTATGATGGACTCCTCTATGAAGATAGAACACATATTGATGCTGCCAGTGGAGGAAGCCTGATCGAGTCAAAAATAACCCTATTTTTATGGCTATTTTATTATGTTTTTGGGTATATTTATGCTTAAATATATGCTATTTTGTTAATATTTGTGATTTGAGTCTTTATGAGATGTGAAATTGATAATTTGATAATTTTCACTACTTTTGGAGCTATTTTGATGACTTTTTACACAGATATGAGCAACCCAATTTTATTTCTTTGCAAATTTAATTCTAATTTTAATTTTATTATTATTTTTAATTTATACACTAATTTTTCTTTGATTTTGCTTGATAGGAATTAAGGAATTTTTCTTTATTGGAAAAATTCATTAGGATGGAGCATGTGCAACACGACCATGTTGCACCATAGTGTTGTTGCAAGCAACCCGAAGCAAGCACACAACGCCACTCCGCCAGCACTTCAGCGCCGAGCAAGCAAGGCCAGGCACCAGGCCGCACAAGCAGGCCTGATGGTAGCGCCCAAGCGCCCCAGCCAAGCTGCTCGCGCAGCACTTGAGGCCGCTAACAGCAGCAACCAGCTGCTGCCTCAAGCGGAATGCAACAAGCTTGCTTCCGCGAGGCAGTCTGCTGCCGCTGCTGCATAAGCAGCGCGCAAGGAGATGCTGTCGATGCCACTGCGTGATGGCAGGCGAGCAAGGCAGCTTGCTGCTGCCTAAGCACGCCAGGCCATGCCACCCAATGCATCGCCCCAAGCAACCCGCGAGGATGCCAAATCAGCTGCCAATTTCCCTTCTCCTTCCTTGCAACTTTAAGTCCTATTTTAGCTAGGATTACAAGTCCAAATTGCACAAGGAAAAAGATGACCTTCTCCTACAAGGTAAAGAATTCCTAGTCAAGGTATGTTTCTAACTTTTTACTCTATCTAAAACCTTTTAAGCCTAGGATTTGATCACTATAAAAGCACCTCTACCCCTCCTATATTCATCACAATTAAAAAAAAAGAATTAGAAGCAAAGTTCGGATTGGGAGCAATCGTCGAAGCAAGCCAAGTCGATAAAGAGGTAAGTTGTCGACAAAGGACTTGTCGACTAAAGGGAGCAAAAATCGACAACCAAGTGTCGATTTGAAATTGTCGACTTAAGCCAAATAAGTTGATAAGTGCAGCAAGCAAATCGATAAGTGGAGAACAATTCATTGACTTCAAGAGCAACAAGTGTCGACAAGAGCCAAATTGACAAAGGATTTGTCGATTTCAAGGAAGCAAATTATCGACTAAGAAGAAGGGCAATTCGACTAAGGATTATCGACTTAAAGGAGCCAAATAGTCGATTAAAGAGAGGAGCAATTATCAACAAGGATTCAAGCACAAGATCTCGGTAAGTTCTTCCCCAACACTTGAAGATGTCGATGATGCTTACTTCAATGGATTTTGAAGTTCAATTCAAGAATTTTAGGAGACAATTTTATCAAATTGGAGCCTCCCAATTTGGTGAAAAATTTCAAGGAAGCTTTCTTCGTCAAGATTGTCATGAACTTTTGAGCATGATAGCATCACTACCCAAGGAAGAGATTGCTACTAAGCCCGGTTTCAAAGCAAGGATGATTTATCAATTTCTTTTGAATACGGTTAACAAATCCCATGATGCTGTTATGAGATCCAAGGAGAGAGCAATCCAAGAGTTCAAGAATCGATTTCATCCTTATGGAAATCGGTTTTCTTATCCTCATGGACCAAGGAATTTTAATGGAAGCATAAGACCTCAAGTTGAACAATGGAGCAAGCCAAACCCAATGCCAAGGTTTGGAGGGTATCGAGTCAAACCTTATAGGCCTCCATATCGCCCTATAAGTTGTGTTCCTTTCCCTCAAAGTTTCCATGATCCCAATTTTGCTTCATCTTCTAATCAACCAAGGGTTCAACAAGTTGCTTCTATATCTACCCTTGAAGAGAAAGAAGATCGATTATCACCCCCTATTACACCAAAGGTTTCTTTACAAGAAGTTCAAGAGAAAATTGCTACTGTGGTAATAGATATTTCAAGTGATGCTTCTAGTGATGCGAATAAGGAAGAGGAAGAGGAGGTTAATCAAGAAAAGGAAGAGCTTCACCCTTTCCTTGTTCGGTGCAATCAAATTATTGATCAAATTACTAGCTTAAAAGATGATTTTAATAACATCATTGGGAATTTGGATGACCTCTTCAATTTATTGGAGAAGGCTATTCATAAACCAATTTAGGTTTAGTTTTAAGTTTCTTGTTTTTAAGATTTATTTTTATGCATCTTAGGATTAGTTATTTATGCTTTAATTTTCAATTTCCTTTTTCTTA